>DWMY01000405.1:0-26514 GCA_018249775.1 Heliconius hecalesia formosus
TTCCAAGGAAAAAAAAAGTGATGCAATTAGAAGAAAGCCTCAAGTCTCCTTACTGCGGGCTAATCACAAATTAATGAGGACTTGTACCGAAGTGTCGCGTCGCGATGATAATTCCACACCGCCCTGCTGCGCTAAGAACCTCATCAATTATGGTGGAACACCCCCCACAGTGCCCTGAAGGCTACACCCCTTTGTCACAATCTAGTGGCTATATCCAGATCCTACGAGAGATTTATTCTCTAAGCAATTTTTGCTATGGCTCTCGCAGAATAAGATTTGGTTATCCTTTTGTCTGTATGCTACTCTGCATTGATTTTTATTTCTTTTTGTCTGACATATACATATATATATGAATTTTAATTTAAAATATTGTGGGTAATTAATCAATAAAATATTTTCTATATAATGGTTATCGGAAATTCTTAGGCACAAGATATATTTCTCTTTAATTACAGCTAAAACAAGTATTATGTTTTAACTTTATCAAATTATTAACTTCAACTTTATTGACTTGATCTATAGATTTATTTATCGTTTTTACTACAAAATAGTTGCCTAAAATTCTTGTCAAATTTAAATTCACAGTCCAATCAAGGCCGGGCCCTATAAGTTATGGCCCTTAAGCAGTTGTTGCAGCGACAGTAAACGCTTCCGCCCAAACCACAGCTGATTTGTTGTTCCGTTCAAGAGTTACTGGCTGTTCGAAACATTTCTAACCATATGCCATCTGATTTACGTATGCTGAATTATGTCCTCCTGATTTAATAGTTATTTGTATTAAATTAGATATGTATATACTTAAACTAAATCTATACCACAAAAGTCGGTTTTATAATTTAGTTACTTTTGTTTAGTTTCACGCTGTATCCCGCAATTATCAGGATAGGCCGAGACAACCTGGGATTCTAGTGTTAAGATACTACATTCCCATTGTGATACTTTTTTCCCCGCTTTGTCTTCTCGAGGCGTTGCTTGTTGAGTGGCGGAAGTCAACGGAGCACTTTATTTTGTGCACAGAGCAAGGAAATGAAAATATTAAATATTTCATGCCCCCGAGTGGGAATCGAACCCACTACTGTCACGTTTACAGTCGCACGCTTCCGCCACCGGGCTACGACGTCGTCTAGAGTTTTTGATCTGTTTATAAGTTTATTTGTTCGTAAATAATTAATTTTATGAACTGAATTTGTAGAGATGCTTATAATTTTAGTTATATTGTTAATAAATTTAAAAATTAATTCATTAAGCAAACAAGACGAAATTACAATAGCTAAAAAATGTTTTATTCAAATTAGGATAGGTACCTAACAAGTTTTATTGGAAGATCGTAATTTAGGCAGTATCGCCCTAAACTGGCTCGCGTTGTTATGCCATGAATATAAATCGTGATAAATTCCTCGCGGAGTACCGCGGGGAGGGGAGGGCGCGGGGCGAGGCGGGCCAACCTCGAGGGGATTTTTCTTAAAAATAACTTTTGTCAAGGCAATTCCGTGGAGCCACGAGATTTATATAAAGGTGGTGTCACCCCAGTAATTAGTTTTTAACTAGTTGTGATAAGGGTCTGCTGTTTTATGCGCCCTCTACAAGAAAAATATCTGAATACTTTTAGATGAGAGATAATCTAAGCTATGCTTAACTTTAAAATACGACGCACTGTAAGTAGATACACCAAAATATTAAAAATGCAAAGTTTATAAGTGCTACTATAAATTTGAAACATGTCAAAACATATTTTTATTGTTTTGCTCATTTTTTGCACTTTTCAAACGTCATATCGCTCGGGTATTCATATGATTTACACCCCGCGGCAACAGAAAAAAAATGAGAAAGTTCTTCCAAGAAACTTCTTTTATTCACGGAGAAAGTTGCGTAAAAAACTGGAGGCGCTTAGAAAAAAGCAATTTTCTAGTTCAGGTGTGTGAGATGTTCTTTATCTAACTTTGCATCCGCACCGCTTTTGTTTATGACGGCATATTTTTTCGAACTTTTGAACATTTTATTACCTTGTACCGTGAGCTCACACTTTTGTAACGTCTAAAGACCGTCGACGGCGGAACAATTGCTGTTGTGTAAACTACTTTTTTTATAAATTAACACAGCTACCTGTATTTGCATTCAAAAAATTGCATAAATTACCAACGCTCTACCGTTACCTGAGAATGAATAGCTTAATTTATTTTCTTTCATTATTCTATAATAATGAAAGAAAATAAATTAGCTCAAAATTCCAAAGCTGCGATAAAAGCTACTTTTAATCTGTAAATCGGTGACTGCCCAATTTCCGTTTTAATAGACACGGAAAACATAATTGGAGGTATACTTTATAGGGGCCCTGATATAACCAAGTGGGCCAAAAAATGATTGTCAACGTCTGGCGTAGTACATTAACATGGAGGGTGTGAGGGAGGAGGCTTTATCAGGAGGGCCTTTCCTGGGGAGGGCAAATAATGTGATATTGCTCGTTTGTGCGAAGCGCTATTTATCTATTAAAAAACGTAAGATTTACGAGACCGTAGGTAAATATAGGAAAGTTTGGGAAGTTTTTTTATTATGTTCCCACATTTTGGGTATATTATTAAATAGATACTGGTACGTGCTTCTTTCTTATTTTCGTTATATCACCATATATATTTAAAGTAAACTGTTAACGTATTTTTCATAATAAATACTTTTATGCGAAATTTTACGCTGCAAATATACCTATTACTCGTTTATTATTTAAACTTAAAACATTTCTTATATATCAATAGTTTACGTTCTTAATGAACTTTCTATAAATATAGAACCGAAACAACGGTGTTGGGAGGTCTTGTTAAAATAGCGAGGGTTAGTTAGTGTTAGATTGAGTTTTAGTCACGAGGATCACGATTCGGCGAGGATTGCCTTACCTACTAACGTTGAGTTCGAACTGTCTGCTGTATCCAATGGGAGTCGAAGATTCTATATTTTGTATTCACATATACATAACCATATATTATTATTTTTTTTAATAATTATGCAATGTCTCTGAAAAGACAAAGCGCGGCGTTGAATTCTGCCCCGCAACAATTTCTTGATTTGGACGGGCTGTTTACAGACAGTGTCTGTAAACAGCCTAGCTAAACAGAGTGAAGCATTCGGTTCTACATTTAACTAAGAATTAATTGTAATTTGACAGTTAAAAATCCCCACAATAAGAATTGGACCAATTGGATTGGAGAATTGGACAACAATAACGTATATAGAGACAACTTAATTTGGCAAGTTTGTTTATTATTTAATATAAATTAATTTTATTTATTAATTAAGTCTCACTAATATATCTTTTATTTATTTTATTTATTTTACTACAACAATTTATCAAAATGGAACGATTTTAAACAAAATACGAAAACGATGGCATAAATTAAAATAAATTCGAATGATAATTGCGTACGTAATTACGTATTAAAGGTCGAACCATGTTTATTATCAAGCGGAATATTGGCTGGAAACAGTGCTAAATTCTCTGGACACACGATAGTGTGGTATTATCTGCCATACTATTTGTCATCGTATGAACAATGCGCACCCTCGTAACACCGGCTATCTTACTCAATTTGTCCTCATATAATTATAGGAAAAATTTAAGCGGAAATTTTTTCGTAATTACATACATACAGGGTGTTTAATTTGTGAGTTTTGGTGTAGTTTATTAATAAATATACAGCTAGTTATAGGATTGGAAATTATAATAGGATCGGTTTTGATTTTGCTTATAATAAAATATAAAATAAACATTGGTATTTATTATTCTGATTTTTAAAAATCATGATTAATCTTTCATCTTTCCTAATTTAATTAAAATATCTTCGGTTATTTATTCTATTTAAATTTTATAATAGCATTAGTTATTCATTTATTTATAAATAAATTAGGTAGGTATATTTGCAAGTGACAGCAGAAAATAACCAGTAGTAGACAACTGCTAATAATTATTTAGAGCTTTTTATACATATCAATCATACCTACAGTATATGTTTTTTCAGTTTGACGCTGTATTGCTCTCTTCTTTTTAACGCCGCGCTTTACCTCGACACCAAAGGGAAGAAATGAAAATATTTAATATTTCATTTCCTTACAGAGGAACCGAACTCGCAACCTGTCGCATTTATAGTCACACGCTTATACCCCTGCACCACGACTTGCTCCAATACAATATTTTTAAATGTAATATATTTACTACTTATATATATAATAAATATAAAACAAATTTTCAACAATATCTGACAGATGTTACTTTTGAATACACGTAGCTACTGTACCCGGGCGGGTGAACTAATAAATAATACGAGAGAGTTAAGACCACCTAGCGCGCCACCAAGATGTTTACGGCGCTACCCGAGCTGTATTGTACCCCACCTACGCATATTTTTACTCAGCAAATTGCTCAGTTTGCTCAGCGTGTCTAATAACCACTTAATGAAGCCGGGACTTTCCCATATTTAAATTTTAATCATGCCCGCCGTACGCGCCAGTGAACCCGACGCCCGTGTAAGCGCTTATAATGCGTTAACTTTAGATGTTTGACTACTATAGTACAAATTTATAAAGATTTATTTTTTGTCTATTTATTATGATTACAAATAAATAATAGAAAATTAATTGCTATTTCATAAATAATGGTTGATATTATATTGTATTAATTCATACAATGAAATCGCTGGTTTTATACAAAAAAAGAAGTAAATTTCTGAAGAAATATTTTTATTTGTAGTGACAAATATATAATTAAAAGCCATGACAGGCCCAGATGATAATTGATTGAAAAGAAAACCCGAAACTCGTACAAATAATAGAAATATACATACTCCACTCGGCTATAAGTTTACCCACCTGCAACAAAACAGAACATATTATTAATAAAAATATTCGAATAATTATAAAGATAAACATTAATATTATAACATAACGAGTTGTAGAAGCGTAATAAATTTAATTACAACAACATACACTTAATTATAAAAGCATTATTTTTCTTTTATTAGAGAATAAATAAGAGAACAAAGTTTTCCATACAAATAATATATTATAATATAGTGCATGACTTTATTATAAAATAAAAATAGATGAAATTATTCGCACAATTTTGCCATTCTACAAGGCCTTTGGCATGCAAAATGAGCGCTGTGACCCCTATGGTCGCAGCTGAATTTTAGAGCGGGGTCAAATATCGATTTTTGCGTCTCGATAAATTATATAATACATATTATATTCGATATAACACGTTAATAAAATTATCTCGTAAATGATATGATAACAATTTATGTCATATAAAATTTATTTTATAAAATATAATATTGTACACGTAGCGTCACGCATACATAAAGTTTGAACTTTGGCACACTGCACCATAAATCAAGGGGCGTTATGCGCCATGTTTCACGAGATGGTGCGATCCCTATCGCTCTTGTGTTATTTGTGATATTGTCATCTCAGTCTAGCGTGGAGCAGGAGCTCCGGGACCGGGGGAGGGGGCAGCTGTCTAGTCGTGACGTATTACTGGACCGGCGGTCGGTCAGGTCAGTTGCTGTAGAGTGAAATACCGCTCTGTTTTCTTTATTAACTTCAATCCAACTGAAATGTCGTCGCTTTATTAAAAATAGTGTGACAACAGCTTTAGTCTTTTTATGCGTCAAAATAAAATGTATAAAAGTTTTAATGTAGAGTTTCATTCATAGATATAGCGATATCGATATATGCGCTAATTACTTACGTGCCGTGCCACCTGTATAATGTATGCCGAGTAGGTTCTCAATGCAAATAGCAAGTTCGATTCGAGAATAGACAATGCGGCTTCTAGTTTATGGGACCACCCACACTAATTTGATACTATCTTTATATTAGATTACAATGATACAACATTTCGGAATTCCTTAACAATTCTATATATTCATTTTTAATTTAAGAGTAACATTGTTAATATTATGAATAATATAATACTTAAAAAAAATATTTTTAATCATGTATTAGTGACATAAATCAAATTACACAAATAAATAGTCCATAAAACTTTAATTTAGGAATCTTTGTAAAACTGAAGTCACACCTCAGCAATAGCATTTTGCTGTCTAGTCATTTGTAAAAGCAAATGATGGTCGACACGTGATCAGCATGTTAATGAATCGAAACAGTGACTTACGCTATAAATACCCGTAGTACTGATTTATTGTTAGCTATTTTGATACCGTTATTAAAAGTATCGTATCGTATATGATTATTTAAGTTCTTAAAAATTGTATAGACGACTACACTTTCTAATTTGTTTATTCAATCTTCTATATTGTGGATGAGTATAGTTTTGTAATAGTTTGTAATGACACTTATATGTATTAACGAATGTGAGGACGACGTAAATATCACGCCCTTGTTGGATATCTCATTGGGCGACAATAAATATTGCGTTATCTCTTGATATCGACCGCGGGCCGCACTGCCACGCGGCGACCTACCCTTGCTCTAATGAATTACACAATGAACTCTCATCTAAATACAGAAAAAAGCTTTTAAAGGCACATATCAAAAATGCCCACAAAGCCTACTAAGACAGCGCCCTCAGATTTATAGCACTCCCTTTGTTAAATCACGTAATCTCCACGTGGAGCTGCGATACAAATGGAGGTAAATGAAAATAAATGTAGTTCCTCATTCTGATGCTCACCTACCTATTTTACATTATGTCAGAATATAAATCTGGTTCTGTTTAAGGGTAATATATCCTTAAAATTACCTGTTAAATCACATTTACGACAGATAACACATTGTTTGGGCTCCGTAAGGCACAAAAAAAAGTTTACTCGGTCAAATAGCTTGTTATTTGTTACTGGCAGGGTGGTTCGGTGCTTATTGGACATTTAATATATTATATGCTACAATGGCTACAGTAGGTACATCCTACAAACATTAATAGCTATTCAAAATACAGTTTACGTTCTTATTATTATTTATTTCTAATTCATTTAGCCGTTTTATAATTATTCACACATTTATTTTACTCTTATTTTTAAATTAGTTTAATATTGTCTAGTTAAAATAGTGCGAGGTTGAGTTCCGCCACTCAACATTCTATTTTTCAAAGTGCTGAAAATTTAACAGCCTGATATATAACTACTTTTTACGCCCAGTTTGCCTACCTTATACAAATAAACAAACAATATAACTTATAGAAATAAAGTAAATAAATATAACAAAACATCGAAATATATAATTATATTTGAGCTTATCATATAATTCTATTGTTTATTAGTCTTATTATATCCATTAGCGACACAATAACGAATATTTTAACGTCTTAAATCATCAATTGTCATATATCGTAGGCGAGTAGTCGTAGGCAACGAATTTAAATGAGTGTTAATTTAAAGTTGAATCTTTAGTCATCGATCGTAGTTTCAATGTGGTCAGCTCCATTTTCGACAGTTTCCGGTTATATGTTTCACATGTTTTATATGTAGGTTTGCCCTTCATTTAAATTCGTGGCAGGCTTTATCTACCGAATAACAAAACACGCGTAGAAATACCTATTTGTTTTCTGTTGTCGAACAGAAAAGCTGCATAGTAAAATTTATGTTGATAGAAATATAGACATATATAAACTTTATTTATATAAACTTTATTAGAATAAACATAAAATATATTTGAAATTTATTTTATATTGTTAACTAAATTTATAATTGTATATTATATAAGTTTCGACACAAAACCCATTCATATAGCTTATCGATAAACGCAACAGCAATTAGCGCATCACTAGACGCTTTTGGGTGCGAGCTTACAAATCATACCGATAACATCTTCTACAAATTTGAATCGGATCTTATTTATGATTTGCCTTTTTCACAGCTACATTTTGGGGAAAATTCAAATATAAATCCATGATAAACGGCTTGTAGATTCGATATTTCAGATTTAAACTTTTAACCCAAATAAGCCATAATTCAAACGGCCTAAGTATCTAAATGTTCATGTTTCATATAGAAACTGATATATTTGATGCCATATACCTATTAGATTTAATTTTGTTTATCAATAAATTGGGTAAAAATTAAAAATTCCCACGGTGCGCTCTTCATTATCCACAACAACATAATAATCATAACAAAGGCATGTACAAAACCCCGTACTTGGTTAAACAGCAATCGCATAAACAAACCCCAACAATAAACCCAAATAAACGCTCGAGCACGCCATCCAATCGCACCTTGAATCGCACATAAAAGCCCATGAACACCGGTTGAATTGAATACTATAGCGCTCAACAGAAGCACCGAATATTGCATCGCCAACCGTACTCGGTCGGGTAATATCGGGGCACGGGCCTGAGCCGCCGCTCGTAAAATCGTTTACGACCCGCCAAAGAGCCCTCTGCGATAAACGTACCATAAAAGTTCAGTTATACTCCGCTAGATGGCGACACTAGTGAGCACTTCAAGTCGTAGCACCGATTTTACTGCCATCTATGTAGCTTTAAATGTTTAAAGATTGCGCGAGACAAGGAGGGGCGTATTTGGCGTCTCTCTTTAACTCTCGCAAGAAGTTTACTCTATTTTAGTGGAGAAAATTGCGCGATTTCAACTTCTTATATTTTCTATTTCAATAAGCTTTTGCTTTAACATTCTTGAAATCGAATAAAATTTAATAAAAAACTTTTGTTCATAGAAAAAATGTTTCTTTAATTAATTTATCGGTAGTAATTACATGTACGATATAATAGTACGTGTACTCATATAGGTTTATTTTCGTGTTTTCATTGAATAAAATGTACGTCACAAACAATGTCACACTGCCACACAAGGTGGCCCTGATAGCTATAGGAATTTAGACTGTATTGTAACACGTTGTAAGGAGTTGTGATTATTTAAATAAAATACAACGTACCGATTTGCTTCAAAACATTTGCTAGTAAATTATCGTTTACCGGCGTTGTACGGCGGCACTTAGTTAAGATACTACTGAGATAAAATTCTTACGATAAATTTCTATTCTATGATAGCACGTTTTGTTGGTAAGTAAGCCTTTAACAAGTTTTTGTTCTGTTATATTCCGCTGAGATGTCCATTTTATTTATATTTGTCATTGTCATTATTAACTTCCACTCTTATTTCATTTTAACACATTTATGTACTTTATAAATTAAATTAAAGAACATAAAAGTTGACGAATGATGTTATTTATACTCCTATTCGTATATTCCAAATATGGTTTTCTTTGAAAAGTAAAAACCTATTCAGGTTTATTTAAGTATTTTTCTCTTATAATTCTCAGATACAGTCGTTCTCAGATATACTCATGTAGTGGTATTTTAGTATACTCGCAACAAATTATTGTTATATTAATTTTAATAATTTATTATATGTAATTATTTATTACTCGTTTGATTTCATTTAAGAAATATGTATATAAAACTACGTAAAACACATTTTGATAATTATATTTAAATTAACATTTTTAAGTTCCAGCTCCCTTCTTACCTATATTATATTCTTACATATATTATATGTATTTTTTTTTAGTCATATTTTTTTTCATGCTCCATTTTCAATAATTTATATCTTCTCTGCAAGGAAAACCTAAAGAAAGTTATTGTAAAATTAAGGACGTAAAATCGAGCCTTACTTACAAACACTTTTAATATGTTTCTTACCAAACTGAATGCCTTAATATTAAAATGTGTCACAGTCGTCACTTAAGGTATTTTTGAATTGACTTATAAATTTAAACTACTTTTTTAGCATCACGCTTTATCCCGTGAGTAGCAGGGTAAGCAAATGAAATCTGGGGAAGTTGTGTCAAGACACTCTATTCTTTCCGCTGAATTCTTCAACGCCGCGTTTTTCACTTAAGTATTACATAATAAATTAATAAGTGTATATAGCGTCTCCATAAGCACTCACAAGTTTACTGAATAAAAAAAGGAGATTTCACGTTTTTACATTTCATATAATGCGAAGGTGCAAATTATCCTTAAACCCGAGAAAGTTCATCCACATAACAAAGGGCGCTATCTCGCATCTACACGCAAGCGGACAGACGGACGAACAGCAATATTTTGTACAATTACGATCGTAATCTCTACACCAGATATGAACCGCATCCCGTCATTCCCGCTATGAATAACGATTACACATTTAATTATATAGCAGCCTTTTTAATTCAACTTAATGCAAAATATCGTACAGAGTGAACGGTCCGACCGAGCCCCGGCGAGGCATCGGCAGCTGATAATTAATATTAATTTTCTGTTTGCATTAATCACTCGTATAACGACGCGACAACTATTATCTCTTGTTTTAATATGGACAAACAATATAATTGGTTTTTTATAAAAATAAATAAAATCAGGTTTATTGCACTCTATGTAGGTATCTACTGTTTGAGGAAGGTAGAAGTGTCTTTTTTTTATATATTACGTACGTTTGTTTATGTTTGCTTTATTATATTGGAATCTAATATGAAGGACTGGTTGATAAAACTTTCTCTGTCGATAAATTTCCGGTTAACCTCAATTTCTTAGGAAAACACGCCACAGGCCTACCTGCTTATATATCGTAATTGCTCCCGAAGTTCTTTTTACAGAACGCACCCTAGCTTTTCCCTCGCATTATCAAACTGTAATTTATTACAACTACTCATTTCAGATCTCCATTAATAACAAACCTTAAATCAAGATTATTTTTATGTTCTGTAAATAATTATATAAAAAAAAGGAGCGTTACATAGATAATCGTGTTAATGGCGTTTGTGTTGGCACGTAATGAACGAAAAGGTTCAACAAGTATATGTGGTAAATTAAAAATATTATTACTTTTATTTCTTTTAGTGTTAGAGATGTAAATGTATCAAGTATCGCGGTGGTCCGCTAAGGTTATACCGAGCGCCGCACGGGGCGGTGTCTGCCATCTTATTTGGTAAACTCGTTGAAAATTATTGAAAATTAAGCGTGTGTTATGCGTAGTTAACAGATGCAGCAAGTGTCAAGAAACGATAAAATTACTAAATATTATATTAAAATTAGTATTACTATTTAATAACTATATATGTATGTGTTATTAGTTTTTGTACAATAACCTACCTGCTTAATTGATTGAATAAATGAATGTAAGATTATAAAAGCAATGCTTTCTTTTTTCTTAACTAGGTATAGATATACAGTTCTAACGTGAGAGTAAACAGCGTACAATAGCTAACTTCGATGGCTGTAATATATAGGTACTTATTTAGTATTATCTATAATCTAGAATGCAATGATGTAAACATAAACACTGACGCAAGTTGTTAATAGGTGTAAAAAAAGTAATTTAAAACGATTAGTTCTCGCTTCCTATTAATTGTTTATATAGCATTTGAATTGCAGTTTTATAAATTATAACTATAGGTACTAGCTTGTAGGTAGGTACTTGTCTCTACTATCATAATTCATTGAGAAATTTAAAAAGATTAGTTAGTAAAGTTAGTTGTGGGTTCGATTCTCACTCGAGGGAACAAGATATTTAATATTTTCATTTTTTCGCTCTGGTGTCGAGGGTAGGTTTTAAGATCACTCTTCGTCACTCAACAGGCTATTTCCTCCAGAATTCCGTGGAGAGTGGAAAGCGGAGTATCTTAACACAAGTCTTCCCCAGCTGCTGCTGGATTGGCTGGGCTGGATACAGTGTGAGGTTGAACAAGACATTTAAAAAAAAAAACATTAGGTACTTACAAAGAATTACCTTCTCATAAACAGATTTAATATCGCGGATGTTGTTAAAATTGTTCTGTAAAATATTTCTTTTACCTGACCACAATAATCTTTTTTACCATCGCTCGTAATATATAAAATAGCGCTCTCACTAATAATCAATATTCGGCTTGTTTCACTCAATGTACGATAGTCTTAACACAACAAATCTTATAAAACTAAAATATACCGATTTACAACACCTTAAAGTCCACACTCCAATAAATAACAGCTGATTTATGAAAATTTATCATATTCTTGAGGCTTAATTTTGAAATGATCTTAGTTTTGTTTCCACAATAAACTAAGCGCGGTATCAATGGCAGCGCAAGCGCAACCTTATCCCTTATGTAATAGGTTCAGTAATGCCACATATATGGCGGTGGTATAGAAGTCGTTTCTCGTAGTACCGCTGGAAGTGTGTCTGTGTATTGTTTTGATAAGCTGTGGAACGGGTTTGTGCGATTTATGACTGGTATGATTTAATGCGAATATTTTACTCGCTCGCATGGTTCGTAAGTACCTACCCTACTTTGAATTCACCTAATTTCATTTTCCTTAAATTTTTGTCACTCCTAGATAAATAAATGCAAACTAAAACTAAAAACTGAAAATATATAAACATATTATAAATTTATTTATCATTATGTATAGATGTGTTTTTAAAGGCGTACGTATACGATGCAAATCTCGTAGTTAACAACGTTAACAAGCGTCCTCTGCATCCGTTTGACGCATCACTAGATCATTTATTCTTGGATCAATTCAATTATAATAGCTAAGAGTGTGGGCTCGTTACATCTAGACAGGCAGCTCTATCGCTTGAGGCCTATAGGAACCTTGTAAAGTGGCGCCTGCGCACGATCGCCCGCTGAGTTTTACAGTACAAATACAATGAGAAATATTAGTTAATCGTTGACAATGAATGTACGGAATATCTTATCTAACTTCTTATATCATGAATCATCATCAATCCTTCACAATTTATAATTTCAAAACAGAATCTTAATACAAATTATGTTAACATTAGGATAAAAGTGTAAAAGTTCTTCATTTTTTTATACATATGTATCACAATAAACCTTGCACAAGGTAATTCCTTGATTCCCGCATATATTAGATTCTAGATAAAAAATAGGAAAAAAAAAATACAAATCTAGATATGTACGTATTGCCGCGTTCCAACGAGAATTCCACGATCGAAACCGAAGCAAAAATAACGTCAGCTACGAATCTATTACTGAACGTAGTGCCTGATCCCAACTATCGCTATCAGACACGGCGAAGCAAATTGTTCGCGTTCTGGCTATAAATCAAGCGCGGTTAGTAGAGATTTGCATGTCACAATTGTTAAATTTATGGGCAAAGCAAGGTCGGCCTTAAAACATATCGTGTTATATAGCTACCTCGTAGCCTGCACGGTAAGCTTTCCAGTTTAGATGGTTTTCGTCATTCTATAATTATTACTTATTATTATAGGCAAAAAGCTCAGTGTTGAGTTCCGCCACTCAACATCCAATGACTCGGAAAATGAGGTGGATAGTGAGAAACGGAGTGTCTTACTTCAGGTTCCATCTGGCTATCCTGCTATGTGCGAGACACAGCTGAAATAATAATCATAAATTTGTAATAATTAATAATATTTTTTATTTCTATTTCCTATTCATTCTTGCGAGTGGGAATCGAATCCACAAATGTTGCGTTTGCGATATCATCCTATTAGGCTGTGCCACGATGGTGTCAATTTACATGTATTTTTAAGATTATTTTTAATTTTAATTTTAATAATAGCTCATAGAGTCAACGACAGAGTCATTGCTACACGTGTATCCGCAGTCACACGAGGTGGGTCAGGCAGGTTCAATGTATAGGTAATGCCACTATAATTATCTATTGATCGCTGCAATGGGTTTCAGGTGAATTACTACTAAAAACTATCAAATAATCTATCTTATATCCATAAATGATGATAATAAACGCAACTAAAAGCTTTCGAAACGTGACAGTAAGTATTTCGATATATGTATTTGATAAAAACCCTTTCATTTTTATTCGTTTCGTAGAAAATATACTTCGATACGTATTAAGGATTTAATTATGTAAATAGTACTATAAAGTAATTATTTTTTTCCACAGAATTATTAATTATAAATAATATATATCTATCAATTTTGATGATATGAAAAGATTTAGGAATATTTTTTCGAATTAAAAACAAAAATGAATATTTGTGAGAACAATGCCTCTAATAGTTACGTTAGACCTTTTATCCGAGATCTTGTAGCTTCAAATTATGCGCTCACCGCTCAGCGTCGTGATGCACGCTAAAAACGATGTATCGATGTGAAAATCATTAAAACCTTATGGTGTTTCTAAAAAAAAATATCTACATCCATATGTATATCAGTATACATATCAGTTAATAGCAAAAATATTTTAAAATATTTTTTTATGTGGTTATTTAATTGTTAAGAAAGTAAATTAAAGCTTTCATTTTAAAAGCTGTCGGTAGGGAACTATTGAATAAATATGTTCATAAAATACAAGTTGAAGGTCTTATTAGAACTCCATAAAGTCGTTCTCATTTTGCAATACTTGACTGTTTTAATATTTTCACTTATTTTGAAAAAATATGACTAAAATATCTCATTTTTAAAGTTATTGATTCTTTTTTTCAAAATAAACCTTGAGCTTTTATTTCGTTCAACACGTAAATGTTCTATAAAATTATGCTTGGAATATGCATTTCTTATTTATACATTGAAATCAATTTATAGATATCCATATTCACATAATATTGTACATATTTTTTGTAGCAGCTTCACGCTGTATCCCGCACACAGCAGGATAGGCAGAGGGAACTCCGTTACCCACTTTCCGCCGAATTTTAGACGTATTGCGTGTTGAGTGGCGGAACTCAACGCCGCTCTTTGCCTCGACACCAGAGCGAAGAAATGGAAATATAAATTTAAATAAATATTTCAATTCCTCGAGTGGGGATCGAACCCACAATCGTCGCATTACAGTCACATCCTTAAGCCCCTAGGCCACGACGGCCTATTGTACATAAATATGTGATATTAGTACAGATAAGTGTAATAAAGCCTTTCACCTGAGAAAAGATAATTGATAATATCCGAAAAGAGGTAGTTTGTGGGACGCGTGATCCCATACTGGCATTACACACGCGAACCCGTTATAAAGACATTATTAGGATCTATATACGTACTTGAAAAATGGTGCAGTAGTCGTATTATTCGTAGCTAGTGTTGATTTACTTTATTTCGTTTCATAATAAAAAAAAATGCTATTTAGATGCGTGAAAATTAGGTTTAATCTTTTTATTATTAATAGATTCACGTTATATCCTGTATATAGAAGGGTAGGCAGAGGGAACCTGTGGGACCGTAGTGTTGAGACACTTCCGTTCTCCACTTTCCACCAAACTCTGGAGGTATTGCGTGTTGAATTGCGGAAATTGACAATTAATATTAAATAGTAAATAGGTATGTCATTTCCTCGAGTGGGAATCGAACCCTGTCGCGTTCATAATCACACTATTAAGCTCCTGCGTCATGACGGCTTCTAAGCTCGTTGCGGGGCTCAAGCTTTAATATTTTTTAGTATAAAAAGTCTGATATATTATGGTGTCCTATTTTTAAGCTATTAACTCAGTAAAAATAAGATAGTACTTTCGTTAAAAATAATATTTTAATTAATAATTTCCAGCTAAAGTAACTTATTTCATAACATGTACTACTTGATAAGAAGTAGGTATGTGCCTTTCATTATTTTTAATGAAATTCTTAAAAAATAACTCAACAGAAAACTGAAGTAACCCAAATTCTTGTATCGTGGTAAAGCTGTTGCATTAAAATCAAAATATCCCAAGAAAAAATAGCTGAATGGTAAAATGTAGCGTGATTTAGAAATAGGAAATAGGTAGGGTTGAATTTATGAAGTGAAACACAGCGCCATAAAAACTTTATTCGTGTAAAATAAAACTACAAACTACTACATACTTTATGTTAAAAATAATGTATGAAACAAATTTCACAAACAACTGACAAAATACATGATTCTCATAAGTTTAATACAGCAATTAAACGACATTTTTTTTTCTTTTCTGCAGTGGGAACCTAGTGTTAAGACACTCCGTTTCCCAATTTTCGCAGATTATTGTGGCATTGCGTGTTAAGTGACGCTATCCAGCCTTGGTACCAGAGCAAAGAAATGAAAATATTAATATATAATAATTCATTCTCCCAGGTGGGAATTGAACCTACATCCGTCGCGTTTACAGTCACACCCTTGTGCCCCTGCGCCACGACGGCCTCGAAAGCGTAGGAAAAATGTATCATTGCTTCGTGGGAGACAACAACTGCCACATTTTCTTTTTAAAAATTTCTTTCTATTGTACATTTCGTTTCAACCTTTGAAAGCTCACAATAGTCTGAAGTCCCATTATATGAAATTGAAAATACTAATAATATGTTGAAGAATATATTGTTACAAGAAAGAAAATAGATATTATATTTACATTTTAATACAAACACATATTTATGTGACAGTCAATAGAACTACTTTTCCGTTTTTACACAGTAAAACATAATTTCAAATAGATAACTGAATTTTTTTTAGCTCTTTCATATTTTTTTTCAGCTTCAGGCTATGCAGAGGGTACGCAGAGGGAACTTAGTTTTAAGACACTCCGTTCTCCACTTTCCACCAATTTTTTAGAGCATAGCGTGTCGAATAGTGGAACTTAACGCTGCGCCTTTCCCGACTGGGGATCAAGCCGTCACGTTTACAGTCACACGTTTGTTATTTTTTTTTGCAGAAAACAAAAATCAGGAAAATTGACGTTTAATAATACGAGCCCCACTTTTATTGAGTGTCAAGTAGGCGACAGTGGTAACAATAAATGTTTCCACTACGTCCGGACTCAGACCCAGTCACAGCTATTACTCATAACAGGAATATCAAGTTAGATGCATACAAAATATTATTATTATTATTTTTAGCTTCTCGCTGTATGGGCACATAGTAGGGAATCTGGGAACCTAGTGTTAAGGCACTCCGTTGTCAACTTTTCGCCGAATTCTTGAGGCATTGCGTGTGAATGGTGGAACTCAACGCCGCGCTTTGCCTCGTTATCAGGTTCAATTTCTCGGGTGGGAATGTAACCCACAACAAACGTTTGTGCTCCTGCGCCACAACAGGCGTCAAAGTCATAGTAACATAAAAAAATTGACAAAATATTAAATTGATACATTAGATAATATTTAATTCTTAGATATTGTAATTAAAAATATCTTGCAATTTTATGTATGTTACATATTTGTAGGGACCATTTCAACAGCCTATATGTAATAACTTTATCGCAACAAGTTTTTGCTTAAAAAATGTATGTCTTAGCTTTTTCCACTGATTGTACCACAAAAAAACATTAAATGAGATTAAAATGCTAACTTATGCGGATGTTACGATATAGATTTAACTGCTTCTGTTCTAATTAGGAGAGTGAAACTATTTTACTGCCCTAACTAAAATTTCAAACATTCATTCATATAACTAGTAACAACTTAATTAAGCCTTAATAAATATTTTATTGCAGTATTATTACAATCTTGCGTTGATGATTTAGATTATTATCAAGAACAATAAAAAAAATCATTAAAATAGAGAACTGACTGTTAAAGTTCTTTGGTATGATAGAAATGTACATTTATAAATGCTTGTTACAAAGAAGGAAAGTTATCAGGTTGACATTAAAATGGTCGTTACTTATTAAGAAAGTTTATCTTTAAGTTCATAAAATGTACGAACAGTTAAAGTTTTTTTCATGCTAAATGCACTGCATTTCCATTAAACTTAAACTTTAAAAGGAACTAGTTAATTATTCAATATTATAAATACTTAATATATTAAGACAGTGTGGATTTATCTTGATCAATATTTTATGTGTAAGATAAAAAAGGAGAACTTTTTTATTTGTAAATATTTTTTTAAATATATTTTTAATACCTTCACATTCGTCCCGAAAAACTATGGTTTCCTATTAGTAATATATTACACACACATAATATTTATGATTTTAAAAAGTAAATCACAATGAAATAGTTATCTTTACTCTACTCTATTTCCTTTACTCTACTCCATTTCGGTTTGTAAACAGTATCTCAACTAATGGTTGATGTTATTATAATTTGTCACGTTTCATAATGGTGCGCTCAGCCACGTGGGTACTTGGTTGGTTTTTATTGGGTCCTTGAACTTGAATACATTTTGGTCGGTCGATAATTTAGCTACGTATAATGTAGTTCCGCGACTATATACAGACTATGATATCATTTAAAACAAGGGAAAAAATAACTTATGAACATTCAAATATAACTATTTTTAAAAAAAAAATCAGCTTCACGCTGTATCCCGCACACAGCAGGGTAGGCAGAGGGAACCTAGTGTTAAGACACTCTGTTCCTCACGTTGAGTGGCAGAACTCAACGCCGCGCTTTTGCCTAGACACCAGAGCGAAGAAATGGAAATATAAATGTAAATACATATTTCATTTCCTCGAGTGGGGATCGAAACCACATCCAGTCGGTTCTACAGTCACACTTTGTGCCCCTGCGCCACGACTGGCCTCAAACAATTTTTTATATCGATAAAAATATAGAAAATTTGTTTATTTGCTGTATTTATTAAACATATTATACTTAATAAAACAAAATCGCCATCCGTATGCCAGCGCTAAAGAACTGAGCTCGCCTTGGGGCTCCAAGAACAAGTTAACTGACTACGAATATCTTGCAAATTGACGCTCTGTTTAACTACGTAGAGCTTATATTAAAATTATTTATGGCGGTACTAAAGGCCGCCTTGTTTTTTTTTTGTTTTATGATATCAATTATACTCTAGGTGGTTTTTCAACTTTACATTAAAAGCATTATCACATATTTTAACTATTTAAAATATTTCAATACGTAAAACCTTAATTTCGTACACATTCCGTAGACATGTAGACGACATTCGAGTCGTCTAAACATCAGGAGTTAAAAAAAGCACTGGAATATTTATTCCAACTCTTGACGTAAATAACTCTACCATTTATCTATATCTTGATCTACTCGCATAATAATTCGTTGCTTAAGCGCAAAAATTGATACTAAATCATCTAGTAACACCTAAAACTTTTAATTATGGTTGAATGTAATGAACTGTGCGGTAGAGATCCAGCATAACAATGGCAATACGCTGATCTTTGACATTCGCGAAAACAATGGAGAGACGCAACTTGAAGATTTATGATGTGTAGTGACTGTCGCGTTTCAATGCGGTCGGAGCGACCCGGCCACCACGTGACGCGGATGAGAAACGGGATCACCGGGAACGGGTTCCGCACCAAAAGGAAATAATAAAACAAGCGTAAATTTATTGAACGCTAGAGCAATATTGTACAATGTCTCTTTAAAAAGTGTTCTCGTATTAAATATGGAGCATTGTAGATTTTAATTATCACCATGGAAAAGTTTAAATTTTAAATATCATTTTTTTATATATACAGTAAATATATATCGTACGTTTAGGAAGGAAATTGCTTAACTTGCAAACTAAAATATTAATTTAAAATATTTCAATATAAATATTGCTTCCAATGGACTATAAAGTTTAAAGTAAGAATATCATCCGAAGTGAGATAGCGCCGACCATCCTAATTGAAAATGATACGTTCTATCATTATAATATACTAGAACGTATCATTTTCCAGAATAATTCATAAAATATACATACATATGTGAAGCAACAAGTTGTACGTATGTATAAGTGTTTAAAATATAAACAGAAAATTAAATGATAACATTTTCAAATGCACCGATAATGGAGCACCTGCCTTATTATTCATGCGGCACATCTCTAAACCAATTCATTTGCATACGACGATTAATTATTTATCGATCAGACTTTACCATGTTGTGAGTACTAACTAATATTTATAAATTCGTTAGCTAGGAATATGTTGAAGAAATCAAGATTTTTTTTTTTACTTATTTTTTTTTTGTGACGTTGCATATTGGTTTTAAAAAATACAATATAGTTTGACCGTTTAAATTGCGTAACTTTTTTTGGTCATAAAACAGTTCGTTAGCTTTTCAACACAGAACAAGTTAAATAATAGATTTGTACCTGACTGTTCAAATCTTTATTATTCTGACCGCATGTTTTGTATTACAAATTTTTACGATTTTATTGTGCAAATTGCTCAAAAGTCCAAGTTTTACATTTTTAATTTTTTACGGTTACGTAATTCAGAGGTACCTACATCCTGTTCGTTCCTAGTTTTTTTTAGATATTATGATAAAAAAAACGTAATATTTAAAGGTGCTCAACGCAAAATGTATATTTTAAAATATCTCAGTTTCAATAAAGCGATTCATGTAAAATAGAATGTATACAACTAGAATTTGTGTTAGAATGCAAGTAGTAGTGACACTTCAAGAATTTTATGGAGCATTTAGACTATTTTAGACGGACGGGCTAATTTGTGTAATGAATTTGAATTCGAAATTTCCCTAAAGTACCGATTCCACCAGCTGGAGTGACGTAATCAAGCAGCTGGTTCTATAAAATACGTTGTTAACAGTACGCAATAAAAAGAAGGGACCGTGAGGATGCTTCACAATATCCCGTTTATTACACGTTAGTATATATTATTAATATAACCTTTTTTAAACTAATTATTAATAGTGAAAAATGTACCTAAAGCAACAACTTGTCATTTTAATTATAGAAAAAAAAAACAAATACACCATGTACAACAGGATATTCTATTACATCTACATACATGTAAATGTCGACACCGTAACTCGAAACGTCACCAAAACATTTTAAAAAACTTAAATAAAATATAAAGTTATATAAAATGAAAATAAACAACACGTTATAGCGTTGTAATAACCTCAATAACCATTATTGATATCGGCTTTATATCTTTAAGCGATCGTAAAATTAATAAAAAAAATTATCAACTTGGGCTTAGTCGTAAAGTGTTCGTCTTACTGCATCGGACTGGTAGGGCGACGTTTATACGCGGCCACGTGTGAACATTATCTTTATTCTGCCGCTACTGCGATCGAGAAGTAGCCATTTAAATACTTGCCCGGCACTTCACTCGCTCATCTCGGGCTATATACCAGATAACTTAAAATCGATTTTTTGTTAAATATTCGTAAACATCAAAATCCGTTTATATTATTTAGAAAATGTACTAAAAAAAAATTGTTATATATTATATATTTTGTAAATTTTATTAAAAATTCATAAACTAGTCATTTGTGATTATAAAAAAAATTAAATGTCTCTCATAACAGTGTAAGTAATATTTACTCTTATCTACTTAATTATCGAAGTCGGTATTTTTATATAAATGAATATTTTAATATTCAATCAATAAAACTGTTATCACCGGGCAATTAAGATCGGCTAATCAAGTTACAAGACTTATTCCCTAAATATATTATTCTAACATTTATTCGGCGCGAATAGAATTTTGCTTTTTGTCTTATTTAATTGCTAATTTATTCGAATTGCTTGTTTTCATCCGTTTATTGAAATTGCGATCTAATGTTGCAATGCTACTGTACGCGTTACACTTTGATAAATATACGAAAAACAGTGGATAAGCAACCTTATTATGTTATTATAAAGTTTAAATTCAAATAGAATATTAAGAATAATATAAGATAGTAAATTATTACATTGTAACTATAAGAAATTCATATTTTATTAATTAATCTATCTCAAAGCTTGTATAATATAATCAAATAGCTCTAGCCGAAATCGATTTATTTAGCGGTCATTACTCCAATATGTTTGTAGGAATACTAAAGTAACTTTAGGTAGAGTTATTGCTGTAACTAAAACTATTCATATATATAAGTACTTAAACAATTACATACAGATATAAAACTCTCGCAAAATGGCAATTTTAAATTATCAAAGGTTTACAAATATTACATCTACAATGTATGGCGTGAAAATTGGTTACTGCGGTGAACAGAAAGTAATCAGTTTAAATTCGGGCTATATGAAGTTAGTGGCACGCAATCGCCATCTTGTTTTGTTTGGAGTTCGTTGAAACAAAAAAAAGCACCAAGCTGCTAGCTTTTGGTGAATTTATAAAAAAATCTTTAATAATTTACTATTTTTGATTTTTTAATTTATTATAATGCCTACTAAATAGTAAAATGTGACGTGTAAAATATTTTTAACTAAATAACTAACAATTCCAAAATAAAGTAACGCGTTTATTATCTTCATGGTCACTTTTGAAACATTATAGTCTATTAGTCGTTAAATCACAGTTCTAGTTTTAGTGAGGTCAGAGGGCCGGTAGGGCGGAGATCGCAATTCGCCCTCGTCTAACTGTAATAAGCTTTTGTCTTCACTTTGATTTGCAAGATCCGTATTTCGTCATTTATAAGACATAAATTTACAATACAACGATTAAAAGGTTTTAAATATATGTAGGTAAAATAATGTAGAGACTATTGTATTATAGGCTGAGGCCAGTCGTGGCGTAGGGGCACAAAGTGTGACTGTAAAACCGACTGGTTGTGGGTTCGATCCCCACTCGAGGAGATGAAATATTTACTTAAATTTATATTTCCAGTTCTTCGCTCTGGTGTCGAAGACAAGCGCGGCCTGCAGTGTGCGGTATTATAAAATTCCACAATTAATGATCTAAAAAATAAAAAAAAGTTTTCCTATGCACATAAGTAGGTACAATATATCTACAGAAATTCTCATTTTAAATAATGAGATGTCACTACCTAATAAAATACTATTGTTCAAATGATAATTCCACGACTGACGTATAATATAAATATGCACAAAAATGTGTATTGAGTGAAATATATGGTAATATTTCATGGAAAATGTAATAAAGATGGATTTGTAAGTGCTGCGATACTGTAATTATACCCGCAGTTACACTGCTGTATTACATTGCACTTTCATTACCTTACAGAAGTATAATAAATTTTTAAATATAAAATCTATATGTTATTTGTTTTGTAATGGATTTGATCCATACAAATGTTATATATTTATTAAAATTAAAATTAAATCAGGTTCACGCTGTATCCCGCACACAGCAGGGTAGGCAGAGGGAGCCTAGTGTTAAGAAACTCCGTTCCCCACTTTATATATTTATTATTTATAGCTTATTTAAACCTATATCTATTATTAAATACACAAAATAACTTAGCCTAGATAAACAAAATTGCTTATCAATATATGTAGAGTTAATAAATATAAGCCCGGATGGAGTTTTTGGTTGATTCTATTAATAGTATAAAAATCAGTATTCATTTTGCTGACATAAATATGTATAATGATCGATACGAGTTTATCACAAGCATTTTTTCGCTATTTCGTTGAGTAAAAAATCAAACTAAAATTTTATTATAATTAAATACAGATAAAATTATTAAGATACATATTTATTTATTCAAAACGATAATACAAGATTATGAATTTGAAAATGACATGTCCATGCGGGTTTCTAAACCTTTTTTGTTAATGTGAAGAATTTTAAATATTTACATTAAAAAAAATAATGCACCGTATTATTGTTCGTGTATTTCTATAATTTTATTTCAATCCGCGGTATCGGAATGCAGATATGAATAATATATACGCATACAAGATAAACATTTAGTATGACACACCGTATCACATAAATTATAATTTCGTATAACACAATCGTTTAGAGCGTTTGCATTAAAATATGCTGGCCACACATCTTGATATACACGTATCCTTTGTTTATATTATTAAATATTAAAATAATTAAATATTTTAATGTTATTAAGTCCAATAAAGCTATCTTTTTATATGCTATGTCTGCCTGGTACTACTATATACGATTTTAAATATTTTTTTATATTATTTTAATGATTTAAAATTCTCCAGCTTATTTTTTATCGATCGTGAAATATAACATGATGAAAATTGTTTGGCGTTGCTTGTTTGTAAAGACGCATTTTCTCGTCGCGTCGGCTTCGTGCACTCGCATTCATAAACCGCCCGGTCTCTGACCCCTTAAAACACTAACACTTCAAAATATATTAGATCAAAATTCTACACCAATATAACATTCTATTACATATAACATTTATATTATTATTTGTTATTACACTTTAACGCCATTATAAATTCAATTTCAACACGCAATGCTTCGCAAACGGAGTGTCTTAACACTACGTTCTCTCTTCTTACCTTATTATATGCGGGATACAACGTGAAGCTGATTAATGGCTAATTTAAAACTCATTATAAAACTGCAATAGCCAGACGGATTGTATTTTCCTTTGTAAACACGACGGCGGGCAGCGTTATGTTTTATGTAACGCGAGTGCACTTCAGAAGGAAACTCTTATTATAATTCTGCGCGGATGTCGTTGCCTCCAACATCGTGAGCTGACAGTCAAGCACATCTCCCGCGAGGCGTGTGAAAAGTAAAAGCAAATCCATCTTTATTTAGATTTAGGTATACGAGAAATGGACTTATTTATATACCTATAGACACATATTTATACAACAACGCTAACAAAATTTGAAATATTTTATATAATAGTCCATTTTTAATTTAAAGTTGATGTTTTTTAGCGACAGCAAATGACAGACAGACAACGATATTAGCGCGTAAATTGACGTGACGTGTGTAGCGTGTCACGACAGTTTGCATATCGAATGCTTCGGCGGTCAAATTAAGCTGTGGTAGGTCGCGCCTTCACTATTCTATATGTAGGAACACTACGCGCAACAAAAACACTAAAAAAACTCTTCACAACTTATATAAGAAGGTAGCTTTTAGTATAGAACTGTATAAGAACGTCCGTTACATACGAATTTTCGAACACCACTAGTCTGACTAATTATTATCCAAAGGAACGCCGCCCTTGATAGGAAATGGTCGATAACTTAATTCTCTTCTGCTGTGGGTCAATAAATTATAATTTACGGCTTTATGGGCATCAACTGGTATGAAAAAAGCGGGCCTTTAATAGAAACATCTTTTTGGTTGTCTATCGCGCTACGAGACTCCGGATTGTTTTGTAAAATTACCTTGAAGCAAGAACCTTGTGGAGCTTTGTAACCAATTTCGTAGATTACATCAATATTTAGTTGTTGTTAATATTATATGAAAATTTATGTAAATCCGTTTTGTATTTAGAGATTTTGGTTATTAAATAAATTAATTATTATTAAGAAATGTTACATCAATTTATTTCCAATGTAATGAATATTTAATATGTATGTAATATAATGTGAGAAAGTTATAAATATTTGATTAAAAGTAAAACGACGAAGTATTTCTTTTAAACAAGTAAGCAACAAAATATTTTTAAACAAAATATTTTTAAACAAAATATTAGAAAGGGATAGATATAGTTTTGAGCGCGAGTCTCCAAATATTGGAAGGGTTTATGAGTTAAGTGTGTGGAGGGGCCCATCCATCATGGCTATCGGCGCCGGCGCAAGCTTTCTGTCCGTTTACCGCTGTGAACCTTTCTAATATTAACTATTGTAACGTTTACTATTACTTTATTAAAAAAATGCATATAAATCTAGTAATAATGCCTCATAATATATTCCATATGCAATATATTAAAAACAATTATAAAAAATTTGCCATAGATAAAATATTATTCGAACTTTCACCGCTAGACTATAAAACGCTAACAATCGAAACGTTTATAAATTTTTATTGGTGGATAATTATCAGATTCCTACCGAAATGGTGTGTTAAACTTTATTGATCGTTATATCGATATCCGAATCGAATCTCCGAGTGGCGTAAGGTATCTAAGAGATTCGACACGCGCTATAGCCCAACGTGAGATTGACTAAGAATAATTAAAAAGTAGCGAGTGCCTGATGGAAGGTAATGGAAGGTAAGTGAACTTGCATGCCACCATTAATTGTATTTATTCTCAACGTAAATATTTTTTTTACGATAATAATGTCATTCTGTATACAATAGACACGATTTATTACTTTGTTATAGTTCATATCTAAGTCTTTATTATTTAATTGTTTAATGAACTTGGTTCACTTGTTTTTGTTATCATAATTTCATAGCCTTCTCAGTTTAATGGTCAGCATCCGAAGTCTTTACTACTAAGATAAGATTTTAATTTAATAATTAGCTAGCATGAAGCAAAAAAGATCGAATTTGACTAAGTAGTCTCACACTCATTCTTAATTACTTGCTTAATGATATTTCATGTTTAATATAATTGCAAGTTATAAAAAACGAGATATAAAGAGCAAAAAGTGTTTCCAAGTAAAAACCTCATAGTAGAATCAACACGATTAACCGACTTAGTTTAAAAAGAAGACACATTGTTCTGTTAAACGCTGGTTTCGGCACGAAGCTCCCTATATCAGGCGAGAATTTCTAAAACGCCTTAAATTGTAGATTTGTTACGCAACACCAGACCTTATTACCTGAACCATAAAGCTGTCCATAGGTCTAATATACTCAAAAACGTCCGATTCAACTATTTTACAATAGTTAACTTTATTGTGAAAGAAATAAAATTTAATATCGCTTGACTGATATAAGATTTTTGCATCGAATGAAAAGGTGGTGGTTATTTATACAAGGTGTACGTTGCCATGCACTGTTTATGTGAAATTAAATATGGTTTAATAGTTTACTAGGAACGGGTTAGGGCTTTTAAATTAGTTGCCGCAATTTTATATCATAC
>DWMY01000406.1:0-26460 GCA_018249775.1 Heliconius hecalesia formosus
GTAGCGCAGCGGCACACATTGTGACTGTATAACCGACTGGTTGTGGGTTTGATTCCCACTCGAGGAGATGAAATATTTACTTAAATTTATATTTCCATTTCTTCGCTCTGGTGTCGACGCAAAGCGCGACGTTGAAGGATCCGAAGGTCTCAAAAAGTGGAACATAACCGAACCGAACCTACTACCTAGCTACGTTCAGAGGCAAAATTCCAGAGCAAGGCCTGAGCATAACGCCAAAACCAGCGAGCTTGAGAGCTACCAGTACGGAACACATGAGTTTTGAGCTGAAACCGGTTATAAACTTGAAGCAATCTTACATATAACCAGAATTCGGCGGAAAGTGGAAAACGGAAGTGTGTTAACCCTAGGTTCCCACTCTATGTCCACTCTATGTGCGGGATATGTAGTATGAAGCTTAAAGATAAATAAACAATATATATATTAAAAATTAATTTAAAAAATAAAAAATTAAATACTTCATTAATTCATACCCTTATTTTTTCCTTTAGTGTCGTAATATTCATCAATTTTATGACATTCTTCTCCGTTTAAAGGTTTTAATTCAATAGTTTCGTCTAAGACTTGGTTTTTTGGTTTCTCTGTTTCCTCAGTCTCTTCGTCTGAGTAAATTACGTTCTTTTTTGGTTTCGAACAACTTGCTGTAATAATTTATATTAATATTAATAGTACTGGTAATCCTCTGACATGAACTCTGGGGAACGGAGAACGGTGTCTTAATACTAGGTTCCCTCTGCCTACTCTGCTCTATACGGAATAATGCGTGAAGCTGATTTTTTTTATTACAAGCAAGTAATTCCATAATAAAAAATAGTGTCCATACAAAATGAATATTTGACACATATGTGATGAAGCAGGCAGCATCAAGCGTGAGACCGTAAGCGCGACGGTTGTAGGTTCGATTTCCACTCCAGGGAATGGAATGTTTAATATTTTCATTTCGCGGTAACAAAGCAAAACGAGGCGTTGAGTTACTCTACTCAACACATAATGCATCCAGAGTTTGGCAGAAAAATTGAGGAACAAATTGTTTTAAAAGTATGTTCGCAAGTTCCCTTTGCTTAACCCGCAATGTGCGGGATACAGCGTGAAGCTAAAAAAAGTATGGATTTCCCCAAATATCCTGTGGTGGTATGTACCCTGCTATACATATATCTATATAAGGTATAATAATATATAAATAAAAAAATCATACCTTGTGCATCATCATCATCAGCCTTAGTACTATTTATAAAGAAGTTGGTAATAGGCTTTTGCCATTTTGGAGTCTCCCTCGCACATACTGGGTTACCTCCTGAATAATTTCTCGATGATTTCTCACTGCTGCCTATTAACAAAAAATTAATATTTAACTAAACTTATATTATAAAGCTCAAACAGTTTTTTGGTGGATCACTATAATCCCAGGAAGTATCGCTCCGAAAGAAAAAATATTTTTAGTATAGTAGTAGCGGCCCACTCGCGGCTTCGCCCGCATACCACCTATATTACTTTTATTATACATTCAATCAAATCAACAAATAAATACATTCAATCATGAATACTTCGCGGCTGTATGATAGGACGTCATCGGCGGCAAGGGCGCCCCCCGCTGGACCCAAGCCTAGTAAACAGAATGTTAAAGTATTTTATAAATAATATTATAAAAGACGAAGATTATCTTCATTAAATTTCCTTGATGATGAAATAACTTACGCTTGCAAGATACTGCTATTGCTACGCTTGCTCAATGAAATAGCACCTTACAATCTTCAATTATTTTTTATCACAAAACACCTTATTGTCACTTGTTTATGTGAGATAGATATACTTTATTTAGAACTAATAAAATTGACTATTTTTGTCATGCAACATACTGACACTACTGACATATAATTCACTATTTTATAGCGCACACGCTAAAAGCATTTTGATGGCGTACCTTATTATTGTTATTACGTTCTTTAAGACTAACTAAGACTTACACCGTAATGTTATATAGCCTATTGCACTTCTGAAAAACTAAAATTAGTAGTAATAAATCGGACCAGTAGAACCGGAGATCTCAGCATTTAAACAAACAAACTCTTCCGCTTTATTATAATATTATGGGTCATTTTATTATATAATTATTCCTCGTTCTGTTAATGAGAGAAAGCCCAGCAATGAATGGTGTCACCATGCAATGCCCCAGACTGTGGCAAAAAGTAGAGAATGTAAGTGTCTTAATGGTAACAGAGTGTCTTTACACTAGGTTTGCTCTGTCTACTGTGCGGAATACAACACAAAGACAATAGGTAAAGAATGTCTCACCTGAAGGTCCTGCAGTAACAGAAGGAGCAGCAACACTACACCTTGCTTTACTACTCTTGCCAGAAGATACTATAAGATAATATAAGATACTAAATAAATATAGTTATTTAACTATTATAGTTTTTTATTAGAATAAGTTTATATTGTTCATTAATATAATTAATATATTTATCTCTAACATAATTATATGACTAATTAGCTAATCTTAGAAGTTACTGAATTGAAGAATTGTTTGTGTTGTTATGTCCACTTATCAATGGCTATAGTATATATAGAATATATTCAGCTATTATACCCTATACTATAGCCATATTGCCAGATTTTCTCCAGGTGCAAAGTGGGATTTATAAACATTTTAAATAAAAAAGGATTTAATTTATTAATTTTCCATTAATTTGAGTTTTAAATAAAGTTTTCAATTGTGAGAAATACCAATATAAAATATTTTTTAATGGAAAAATATCACTATATTGAACAAAATTGTTTTGGTTTACTGTATGTAAGGCGGAGGCAGTTAAGTCTTCGGGACATTTAATTTTTGACCTATAATCGGAACTGTCCCGCCAAAATCAGGATAACTGGCAAAGATGGGTACATAACATTATGTTAATAAAAATCGTCCCACACTGTATCATGTTTCATAGTCAACCAGTAGAATAGAATAAAATATTTTTTTACTGCACACAAAAGATACAAGTAACGCAAAGGTTATCTGTAAAATTGCTTGAAGTAATAAAGGTCTTACTGCTTTCACTATAACCTTTGGTAAATTAAGGAATAATAATAAACAAAACCCTATTAACGTTATAGTGAACAAGTAAAACAAAGTACTCAGTTACTAAAAGTAGTTATTTTCATTTGCGGCTAGATAATAAACAGTACATACCTTTAGCACCTACAGATGCTTTTGTTCTAGCCATATTGCTTTTACACTATTTTTATATTAGAAATTCACATTAAATATATTATAAAACATAACATGAGACTTTATTCTAAATTTTTGGGGAAATACTTTTGTTGTGAAGTTTTATTAGCATTTGGCGGGTAAATGGTTATTTTTTTAAAAACTGTCATGTGTCAAACGAAAAAATTTAATAGCAATGGGTATTATTCAAAGTCCCAAAATTTAATAAATTTTAATAAAAATAAACATTTTTTTTTTCTAAAACTAAAAAATAATTCTACCTTTATTGGTGGCTAAATATTTTTTCATTTCGTAGGAAATTTTGAGACGTTCAAATTTCGTCAACTTTTTATGTATTAAAAGCAAAGTTTATTTCTACTGTTGGACATTAATTATTATTTTAATATTAATTATCTAAAACAGTTCTTACAAAATAAAGTGAATAAAGAAATTAACTCCATATCCATGTTTCTTTATTCCTCATAATTTAATACATATGCACTGAAGCCTGTAAAATATAAATTTTTCAACTCAAATTCATCAAAAATGTTTTTTCCAGCTTCACGCTGTATCCCACACACAGCAGGAGCAGAGGGAATCGAGTGTTAAGACACTCTTAACATTGTATATCTCCGATTAGGAATTGAATCCACCTATCGCGTTGACAATCAAACGCTTATGCCTCTGCGAAACGACTGGCCTCACACTATTCAGTAAAATAATAATTTATTTATATTATATATTGTTTATTCTTACTAATATCTATATGATATAGAATGAATAATTTCCTCGGTCTGACGCCAAGACAATAATCAAAAACATAAATCCAAGAATAAAAAATAAAACAAACAATAAACAAAATTAACACATTTATTTAAATGCAATATTCACAGATTATTATATACTTAACTCTTATCATTATTATTACATAAAAAAAAACCATACGTAAATCGTAAATTAAGTCCATTTAAAAATATCTAAATAAACACACCTTTAGGTGTTTTTATATTTAAAGCATTTAAAATGACGAAACGGGAGTTCCCTTTTTTAATTACATAAACATTCCTACAAAAATATTAATTAATTATGCAGAGAAAAGGGAAAAAATATTTTTACATTTTTCCAAATAATAAAAAAATAATAGATGTATCAAATTAAAAAAATAAATAGAAACGTATGTTTAAGGTCAAAAACATATTCGAAATCGAAAGAAAAACGACATACAGCCTTTGAATTTTTCTATATTATAAAGTCTATAAGTTACTGGCCTAACTAACATAATGATTTTACCGGACTTCACTTTGGCATGAATTGAAAATGGCTCAGACATTATTTATATGTCTGTTGTTTGTTTGTACAGTTTGCGACTTTAATAGCAATTAACAAATAAACTGATGAGCTGGTGCGTTATTTGTGACGACTAAACAAAACATATTTAATTGTCAATTGCAAATTAAAACTTGCCCAAATCAAGGTTACTAATTGGTAATCAATATTAATCATAATAACTATTTTTCTGTCTGTCCGTTTAAAAATGACCTGTGTTCAACTAATAATATTTTTTTTATTAATCTATTGAACCACCTTCGTTAATACATCAACTATCCATACTGGTAGAGTGAACTGTTTTGTCATCCTCATTGTCTGAGTGCGTCGTTGTGCTGACAGCTTTAGATTTAAGTCGGTCTAAAGCTAAATAAGTATCAACAGTATCTTTATTCGCGTGAAATTCCTTCACAATTAAATCCTCCATACTAAAAGAACCATTTCTATGACTCTTCATATGGAATCCTAGGTTTTCGCAAAGAAATTGCAACTCGCATATTTTGCAAGCTATATATTCTGTGGGGTCTAGCGTTTGATGGTTTCTCATGTGGTCATTGCACACTTCGAGCGTGAAGAAATAAACGTCGCATTCACCACATTTGAACAATTTCGACATGTTCTCCATTTTATATAAATTTGAAGAAATTATATCACTAGACTGAGAATCGTTTAAACTTTCGTTTCTGGTTGACGTGTCGTTGTGTCTGTTTATTCTACTTTCGTTCTGATCGTCTGGTGTCTGGTTTATTGATTTTTTTGATGTTCTGTTCATATGGCTGTTTAAGGACTTGAGAGTGAATGCAAGACCACATTTCTTACACTTAACACTGTGTTTGTTGTGATCTCCCACGTTGTAGTGAGACTTTAATGAGTTTTTGTGGACGAAATTCAATTGACATATGTCGCATGTGTATATCTCGCCCGAGCATGGAGTTTGATCTTCGACCATCTCAGGTTCTATTTTTACCACTTTCTTGGCTACAACCGCTTCCGTTACGATTTTCCGTTTAACCGCCCTCTTTTCTTCAATAGAATCATAATTTAATGGATTAATCGTAGTTTTTGGACTAACAGTTAGACCGATCGCTTCTCTTAATGTCATAGTCTCAATTTCAAAACGATATAGATCTGACCTCGACCATTTATTTTGTTTATGATGAAGGTTATTATGTTTGAAGTTGCTTATGCTTGAAAAAATCAGGTTACACTTGTCGCACTCCACTGTATCTTTTAACGCAAAGTGATTTTCTTCAAAGTGATTCATCACTGTGTTCAAAGTCAGGTAGTAATGGCCACATGTTTTGCAAGTGTACAGACATTTGTTTAGATCGAAATCACCTTTATTGTCAGATATTAGCGTTACGATGTACAAATTAGTTACTGTAGAAGTTCCGCATTTTTGATACGTCTCATGTATATCTATTGCGGAAGCGTGGAAGATCATACCACACCCACAAATTACTGTGTCAACGTTTTCTCCGCAAGATTTCATATGCTCCGCTAAAGCAGATCCCGTGACAAAGTAAATATGACATTTATTACATCTGAAAAATCGATACGTGATGCGTTTTAAGAAGCTCTTTATTGAGAGTTCACAGTTCACTTCATTCCCTTCTAACACGATTTGACTACTGTTTTCACTTAAATCGTCGACTTCTTTTAGTTCCAAGTGTTTGGGCAAACCAGCTGGTATTTTTGTCAACGATTTACAAGCCGTGTTATCTTTAAATTTGACAGGTATCACTAGCTGTTGTTGGCCTCTATTAGGAGGATTGAATTTCGAAATGATCAGACTTTTCTTTGTAAACGGTTGGTTTTCGTGGATTTGTTTGTGTATGTAGAAATGGGAAAAGCGAAACGGTACTTCACAAAGGTTGCAAGTCTTATGAAAGCGGACATCGACACATTTATGTTTTATTATATTGCTTTTTTTGTGCAAACATACCCCACATGCATTACACCGGTGTAGAATCACTTTGGTCATATCCTCAACTTCTTCTGCTTCGCCATCTTTAAAATTAATAACTTTCACGTTGTTCTTTGAAAAATTATATTTTTCGTGGGCTCTGTCGTGTTTTTGCATATGGCTTACTCTAAACCACAATTGGCATTTTGGACATTGTTTCTTATACGTATTTTTGCTGCACAAATGTATTTTTATATTTTGCCTGAAAACGCACACGTCACACTTTTTACATCTATAAAATGTTTTTAATGAGTTCTGAAACTTTCTCTTCAGCATTACAATCTTTGGTTGCACTTTTGTTTTCGCTTTTTTCCTTTCCAAATATTTGTGATAGCTTACATGCTTTGAGTATTTACTTTTGTTTATTAGTTTTCCGCAATGTTGACATCTGATAAACTTCAAGGCTTCATGATTCGGAACCGACTTTAGCGAATCGTTTACGTAAGTATCTATTTCGTTGTTAAACGAAATAATTTTAAAGGAATTTTCGTCTACTTCCATGTTTTTATGTATCTCCTGATGACACAAAAACGTTTTATTCGAAGAAAACCTAAACTTGCAGATCGAGCACGAGTATTTAGTGATTTTGACACAATTATTGCGATCTTGTGTGTGTTGAATGATGGATCCACTATCCACTATCATCTTACAAATCCCACATTTATATAAGACCAAGTCAGTATTTTTATCAATTAGCACTGACATTCTTATACTTCTTATTTCTTTATAAATGCTTTTCTGTAGAATTTGATCAACCTGTTCATGGGCTAGAGCCTCGAAAATTTTCAACCACGAATCAGATAACAAGGTCTCATAGTTACAATTGATTATTGTGAACGAACTTTTATTGATATCATTGGCCGAATGTAGATATTCGTGCCTCTCGAAATATCTGCCCCTGAATTTTAAATCGCAAATCTCACAATGATTTATAATCACATTGTAATTCTCCATGTTGCAGTAATGATCCTGGCAGTGTTCAACCACGTCGTCGTACGCCTCGAACACTGTGTCGCATATTTCGCAAAGAAAAAGAATGTTCCAGATTGTTTTTAGAGACTCATATTTCTTTAGGAGTTCTGGTATATGAGCATCTAATTTCTTTTCCTTTCTGTATTGGTGGAACGGCACGTGTAACTTATACGCGAGATCGCTAAACTTTTCACTACAATAATCGCACACTTGCACCTCCTCCGCGTTACACACGTGGCTTCTTAAAGCCACTGCACTATAAAAACACACTTTACATTTTCTACACTTCTTGAACAATGGGAACGGCGGATCGATTTTCTGACCACTTTGTATGTTTCGGAATATCATGTCTTTTAGTTTTATATTTGGTATATTTTTATGAGTTTCTTGATGAGATTTAAAGGATTTTACGGAAAATCGGAGGCCGCACAGTTTGCAAAGGCATTTAGGGAGTGTCTTGTTACACTTTCCAGTCATGTGATTATCGCAGATTTTGTTCACTTTCATGTAAACTTTACAACTCGGACAGTAATATAGGAAATTTGGGGACACTCTCCTCTTTTTCGCAAAACGCGATTGGGTTGTCACTTCAGTTTTCGTTTCGGTCATTTCGTCGTAAAAAATAAAGTCAACTATGATGAAATTTTGTTTTTGTGTAACTTCGTTGTGGAGACGGCAATGTTTTTTATAGGCATGCTCTTGTATATCGATTTGGCATATCGAGCAGAAAATAGATTTATGTTCGGAACAACTGAACAAATGATATTTGAAGAAAGACTTTTCATCAAAACAAATATTGCACGATGTGCATCTACATATGACTCTGTCCAAAATTTTATTCTGAATTTTTATAACTCTGAATCTTTCGGACAGCGCGTGTTGTCTTAAATGTGGGTTTTTATCCGCCATTTTGAAACTGCGACGACATTTTTTGCATTTCCAGTCACCTCTGGTCAAAACGCATCTTTTGGAATGCTCAACAGCCGCTGAGCAAGAGACAAAGTGAATTTGGCACTTATTGCAACTGAATAAGATAGATTTTGGGATAGGTCGACGATATTCTGAAACGGATTTCGTATCGACTACTGGCTTTGGGGCCAATATGGGTTTTTTACTTTTCGCGGCCGTTTCGTGTTTAATAGCAATATGAATTTTTAATGAAGTTGCCGATTGAAATATTTTATTGCAAAATTCACATTGAAATTTCTCCGAACTTGATGTTTTCTCCGCTGATGTACTTACTTCACGTAGAGTATATATATCGAAGTGTCGATAGTAAATATGGCCGTTATACGCCTTTGAATTGATCGGACGAGATGGACAGAACTGACATTTTAGTGTTGTAACAGTTTTAATAGGAGAATTATCACCTTTTACACCGTGAAATCTTTGAAGATGATGGAAAAGATGTCCTTTCCAAACGAAAACACAAGAACAAATATAACACGATAAATACGAAATTGGAGAATCCTTAGGAATTTCAATTTTACTCTCAGATTCATTAAACTTAGATGGAAGTAACTCATATGAATGTTTCAACAAGGCATTTTCATTGGGAAAGATCTCATTGCAGTGATTGCAAACGACTTCTTGCGTCGAGTCGAAATTAATGGCCGTAATTGAGCTTTTACTCGTACTTTTTATAGCTTTATTATTACTGACAGCAACAAGAAACGAATGGGCTAACATTTTGTGGGAATCCAATGCATTGTCTGTTGGGAACAAAATTTGACACTCTTTACAATATGGACTATTGTCCAAAATGGGTGCCCAATCTTCTAAAATTATTGAGCATTCTTGGATGGTGGGTAAAGACTCATCTTCTGATACACTAGGGGAGTTACATGGTTTTGAGCCCAAGATGATCTTATTTTGGTGTGAATTTGATGTTTCTGTTTCAAATTCTATGGGAATGGGCTCAAATTCGTTTATATCTCTATAATTTTCATATTCAATTGCTTCTTCTTGATAGTCTGGTTGTGACATTTCTGAAATTAATAGATAAAACTTATAATTTAAAGAAATATGGTTAAACATACAAATCTATTATAGAAAGTATTGTCTTTGAATAATTTCCATGAGATAAACATTTTTTTTAAATTTTCTGCTTGAGTTTAGAGTTATTGCATACTTGAAATATAACAAAAAATCAATGTCATTTTGCCTTAGAAAATTATACTAGTATTTGAATAAGCATTTCGACAGTTGTACAACATCTTGAAAGTCCATTAGACGGTTGTGGTGTCACATCCCACTCGAAGGAATAAATAATTTATTTTATTATGTGTTATATGTCATGTGCATTTTCTAGGATAGGGAGAAAAAGGATTGTGTAAAGACACTTAAACCCTTATTTTAAATATTTTTTTACACCTGTTCACAAAATTCCAGTGGACTTTGCTTTACTAGAATGAAAAAATTAAAATAATTTACTTAACTACTTGGGCATTGCACCCACATTGCCATTCTATACACTTAAATACAAATCCACAACACTACAGTGGTGTATTTATAAAATAAACATAAAACAACAAAAAAAATAATTAAAATAAATTGTCATCAAATTGCTGTTGTGGCGCAGAAGCATGATAACAGCTGAATTTAAATGCAAGGAGTGTAGATTCAATCCCTACTAGGGGTAATTCATTTCCCTTCTCTGAAAAACAGTGTTGCAGTGAAGTGTTGAGTATTGTGCTGAATTAGGAATGACTAGAAATTTTATCAAAACAAAGACAAAAAAGTATGTTTTCAAATGTATTCAAACAGAAACTAACCTTCTTCATAATCAATAACCTCAGTCTTAATACTTGCAATGTCCGGAAATATATTCTTAATACGCGGATTGTCTAAAACATCATGTTCCTCTATATCAATATCGTCTGACATTATGAAACTGAAAAAATAAATAAATAGTAAAGTACTGGCAATTCACATCCAGCTTTGTCCTCTTAAGCTTATTGTTATATTATAGCCAAATTATACAAAATGATTACATAAATTGTAGCTTACACTTTAAACTGACTATATTATTGTAATATTTCATCTAAATCTATCAATCCAAATCTACTGAGATTCAGTGTGAAAATGGAACAACATCAAAAATTTTCACATTTATAAATGTACTATAGTACTAGTAATATATTACACTAAACAACTCTTCAGCTTATGCAAAATTATTATTATAAGTTGAAGCAAAAAAGTTGTTTGGTTGAACTCAATTCAAATCACTAGTAGTAGTAGCAATGGAAAGTATTTAAATTACCATAAAACAATGTTTCTATTGTTTGTGACAACATCAATAATATTAGATAATTTTAGAATTCTTTTTTTAGAATATAGCTTTAAATAGAATTTATAAAACATTAAATATTTATTATACATACTATAAAGAAAAAAAGTATTTCATACATACATGTTAAAAAAATTGTAAATGTTTCTTCTTGAGTTATCGCTTTATATCTTTTATAAAATTTAAATAGTGTACAACAAGTTTATTATAATTTAGTGGTGTCAGTTATTATTGAAAATTCAGCGTTCTTAACAATTCCTTTCAGTTTTCAAAATGATCAATTTCTTTTCATTAAACAATTATATTCATTTATTTAAGTAACAACGTTCTGAGAACTAAAAATATATTTATTATATTAATTGTTACTGGTTGTATTGTAAAAACAAAACATTAAAATAAAAAGGAGAGATTCATCCGCTTGACGGATAAGTCCGTAAGTCGTTTTTTTTTGGCATAACCTCCATTCAATGTCATTTTCCTTGACGTAGAGTAGAGTCTTTTGTCTCTTAATTTTTTTATTTTACTATTAAATTTTAAAGTATAATTTTACGGTACCATAATTTAAAACATGCTATATATTTTAAGAATAAACATGTGCTTATCGGGACGCCTGACTGAACAGGGGCCTTGCTCTTGACGCCAATATTCAATTATCAATCCTCAATAAATATCATTTCGAACTCTTGAAAGCAATCAATTGTAGTCCACTACCGCCCGCTAGTTGACGGTTGTGTTAACTAAAAATTGTTGTGGAATTCAAATAAATTGTTGCGGAATTCAAAAAATTTTATATTCGGTATAATACTCTTGACGCGTTTTTGACAACTAAAATGACAGCAAAATTAGAAGTGGAATTGGGGATTTATACAATAACTAAAGTCTATCTTTTTAGAAATTGATTTATTATTTTTAAAAATTAAAAAGAAAGTGAAAACGTATTGAATGTCTGAATGAAAAATTGTATTATAGAGGTGATACAAAGAAATAAGTAGAAATCGTCACATAAAACCCAAAAATCTAAAAAGAAATTAATGATTTAAACTTCCAAATACTAGGTAAGTTAAGTATTAATCTAAGGATATACATACCATTAAAGTGCTAAGCAAAATCACTGAGTATTTATTTTTCAAATGTGTATTTACAGATTTAAATATATTTTCAGTGGACTCATCTTTTAAAGGAGTTTTAATTATATACTATCTCACTCATTTAAATACTATCACAGAAAAAAATATGTATTGTAGTTGATAAACTATTCAAGTACCAATGATACATTGGTACTTTATCAACTACTACTATATAATCACTTAAAAAGATACAATGAACTTCAATCGTACATCGACAAAATGCACAAGCTTAGGTTATTAGTATGTGATTTCTATGAACTTATATTAATTAGATAATGTAAGGAAAGGTTATTATCAATAAAACCTTTATTTATTTCAAAAAATGTATTAATCTTAGTTATTATTTCTGAACAGATTCTAATGAGTATTAGAATTTTGTGTATGTACATTATTAGTTTCATTATTTAATCCTATAAAAGCAATGAAAGTCTTATAGTAGCTATAGAAAGGAACAAATTTTTTACATTATATGTCATCTAAAAATCAAGCACAATCACAGCCGCTCAGGCTGTCCGAAATACAGACTAGTGCTGTGGGTTAGAGTAATAAACGAGGAGCCTGTCTGCAGCTGCGCAGAAATAGGGAAGCCAGACAGACTAGCGCCATAACATGTTACGTAACGAAGTGTTTTATCCTCCCATAAGAAGTTATCACACTGTATAAGCTTGTTTTAAAACTGAGTAAGATTATGTAAATTGGATAAATACTTTTAAAACCTGTCTAATGAATTGTATAAATAAACAAAAAAAATATAGGATTCATTCGACAGGTTCTATTTTTAGTAGTATTTTCAGTAATTATACCTTTAATATATCACTGAAAATACTACAAACTTTTTATGTATTCAATTTGTGCAAATTAGATTTTCTGAATCAAACACTTTGATTGATTATTCCAATTAAGTCATCATAAACTAAACAAAAACAACAGACGCACAGATACACCGAAACTTCAAATTCATTCAAATCGATGGCATTATGTATTTATTTGACTTGAATAAAATGATGTTTTAAGCAGCTGGATAAAAACTAAATAAAATAAGCATTTGTAAATAAAGAAATATTTAAAAAAAAATACACAGCCCACCCGGCCCCCCTGGTGAGAAAAATTGCCCTGTTAAGTTGTGCCATTCAAAACATTATATCTAGAAAATTGAGTAGGAATTGGAAAAAAGAAATAAATTATCTATGATTTAAAAATGAAATTTATTTATTTAAATATACACAAAAATAATATATAATAAAGTTATTTTTTCATTTATTTTCTATATATATTACAATACGAAGTCCCAAAAATGTGCTTTTATTGTAAAAAACAATCGTGCAAAAATAAGATATTTTTTAAAATATTAAACAATTACAAAAAATGTTTAAAAGATTTTTTTCAAGTATTTGTTTTTTGAAAGAAGTCTCTAAATAGGCGGCAAACAGATGTGTTAAGTTTTTAATACTTGATTGGATACTTTAATGTATTAACATTTATCTACTGAATTTTTTTATTATATTTTTTTTATTGAATAGTTTTTATTATAATTTAAAAAATATATATTTATCAAAAAAATTAAGATTCTTGTATAAATAAAAAAAAAAGATATTGTAATTTGTAAATATTTTTCTTATATTATATTTAAACATTGAAAAAAAAAACATAAGTTCCTGAAATCAACAGATACTCATATTTTCTACTGAAAAAACTATTCATAATTTAAAAAATATATTTATACAAAAAATTTAAATTCTGGAGATGATATAGATTATGAAAGAAAAATTAATAATGTTGTAATTTTTAAATTTAATAAGTTTTCGTATATTAATTTATTTTTATATTTCTCCAAATCAACTATTTTTTTTTTAATAAAATTGCTTAAACATTGTAAAAAAATATAAGTACCTGAAATCAGAAGTTTTTTTTAATAAAGTATTATAGATTATTAATATTACATATATTTATTTATATACATTTAAATATGTCAAAGTGGCGGCTGTATGAAAAAATATATATTAAAATAAAACCTCTAAATTAGTTTCAATTCTATACAGCATGTTAAACATGTACATTTAATTTTATAATTATTTTGAAAAAATGTCAAAGTTCAAACATCATACAGCCTTGTCTACATTAAGATAGTACATTTCACTATCAATAATAATTATAAACAAATTTTGTTCTGATGAAACTATTAAAAAAAGAATTATAATTAATATAATTGTCTAGAAAAAAGAGAAAAATATTATTACAAAAAACCATACACTCGTCATAAAATTTAAATAAAGTATTTATTTATATGTATTATACCCTATTCACGAAGGTATGAGATAAAAGGTAAATACGTAAAAAAAATGTTCTATATGTCACGGTTGATGAAGTATATTAATTTAAAATATATATATATCTATGAATTTAAGGAAGTAATACACTAAATGAATGAATGTTCTATAATAATAATAATTATTACTTATCTTATTATAGGAATAGAATACGGGAACGGGGATACGGGATATTCAATTATTTCCATAAGTAAATTCTGAAATACAGTTAGGGAAAGGCAATATAAATGTAAAACGTATGTCAACTTGAGACACATTTTAGCAGTACAAAAATAAATGACATACTGTAATTACGACGAGCGAACATTTTATATTAAAATATTTTGTCATGCGTCATTTCAGACATTGACATTTCGGGATTCCGTTGTTATTTTTGTTGTTTTTATTAATAAAAAAAATATAACAGTAGAAGAATGGCAAAGGTGCATTGACCATGTGATAAAAGAAGGGCAAAAGATGCCAAAAAATATATATAATAGATAATGTGGTGGACCGTTTCTTATTAATGTTGGTAATCATTGTTCCTCAGAATCCTCCGAATTCTAATAAATAATTGAATAATAGATACATTTTGTTTTATTATCCTCATAGTTAAGTACCTTTTAGTAAAACTTGCGCATTTTCATTATATGTATTTTTTTACTATTCTTGTTGTATACAAAGATCTTTTATTTATTATATACATTACAATGTTTGAGATCAAGTAATAACATTGCAATTTTTACATTTCAAAACTATTACGATTAATCTAATTCAAAGTTACAAATATATAGTTTATATTAGTTGTATATATAGAAAACCCCACATTAAATAAATTAAATAGAAATAAAAAAAAGTACATAAAAGTTCGAGAAACAGAATTTCTTTCTTTACATTTTGTCTCATGCCATAATGAATATAGGTATAGTATATAAATTAACTAATCATATACAAAATCGTTCTCCAAATCAAGGCCGTTTACTGTAAACGTGCCGCGGTTGCGGGTTCGATTCCCACTTGGGGGAATAATATATTTTTATTTTGTTGCTCTGGTAACCCAATATCTTGAAAATTGTGCGGCGCATGGGGGAACCGAGTGTCTTAACACTACGTTCCCTTTGCAAAATGTGGGGATATAGCGTGAAGCTAAAAAAATTCTTTACCTAATAATTAATAATAATATTCTTTAATAAGAAAGAGAAAGAAAGTGAGAAAGAGAAAAGATATTAGCCTTTAATTACATATTTTCAAAGTCATTATTAAAAAATAATAAAATAGGAAAAAAAAATTGAACCTTATTATCCGATTTTTATAACAAATTTCGACAAAAAGATCTATAGCTACAAGAAATTCTTTAAAACACAATTATATACAGATTTTTCAAACCTTATTAGGTACAGGTTCTACCATATTAGGTGCAGGTCCAAATTTTAAAAAGGATTTTTACAATTTTGTATAAAACATTTTGTTTTCTTCTTCTCTTCACGGTACATAAGGAAAAGTTTGAGTGACACGACCGATTGCCCTGGAAAAAAAATAAAGTTACAAATACATGGAGAACGAGTGTCTCTTAACACTAGCTGCCTCTGCTTACCCTGCTATACGCGGGATACAGCGTTAAAGTTACGCCACGCCCCGGTAAAGTTGCGCCGCGTTGAGTTCCGTCACTCTATACGCAATGTCTCAAAAATTGAGTAGGAACTAGGGGATACATAGAATGTTAACACTATGTAATTTTGACCATGTTATATGCAGATGAAGCTAAAAAAAAGTTATCATTTAAATTGCCTTGAATCGAGTAAAGACCGTACATATATATATAGGTACATATATTATTTATCTGTAAAATAAACATATAAGCTCACCTAGTGCCCAATCCTGCGGTGAATAATAACCTGCGACCTCTGACCAAGTACTCGGGGCACCTCACGAACCTGAACAGCACCGAGGCCGCCTCGCCCGCGCGCAGCACGCTGTTGGGGGACATTATACCCTGAATGTAAGAAAGTAACAAACAATTATAAGTAAGATAGCGAAGCTTCACTCGCTACAAATTATTGTAATATTGTAAACATATTATGCAACATGTTAACCATAAATTTGAAAATAATATTTTGTGTTATTCAGATAAATAAATTATGTACAATGTTTTTGTAAACACCACTTTAAATGAAACAACAGTTTTAACTACTCTATAAAGCCTAATACAATTAAAACAAAAGAGATTTTGTCAAAAATGAAAAGGTGATTTTTTTCAAACAAAATAAATATTAAAATTGTCACTGTAAAATATAACGCCATTTGTTAAGAATGATGCACACAGACACAAACATATCAAAGCGGAACGCTTCATTTACGAAACCGAGTCGTAGGTAATGGAGGCGATGTTGAATCGCTTAAAATAGAACGAGAAATATATCCTTGTCTCATTCTGGTATTTTTTGAGAATGAAAAGTGGCAGATGTGGCAGTAGACAATTAAGAAGGATAGGATATTAATAGTAGCAATTGAAAAATCTTTATTAGATTGTTATACAATAAAGATTTAAATAAAGGAGAAAAAGTGTGTTTTTATAAGTATTTTTTTTCTAGCCTCACGCTTTATCTCGCATATTGCAGGGTAGGCAGAGGGAAACTAGTGTAAAGGCACTCTGTTCCCTATGCCGCCTCATTGTGTGTTGAATAGCAAACTTCAACGACGCGTTTTTCTTTTGGCCTGAGCAAAGAAATGAGAATTGTTTTCATACGTTCGTTTCCCTAAACGAGAATCGAACCCATAAGCATCACATTTATGATGGCCTTATATAGTATGTATTAAAAAAACACAATCTAAGTTAAGCTAATTGTGACTTGGGAAAGTTAGAGTTTAGTTTTCAAAAACATTATTAATTAGGTGGTGATACCCTAAAAATATAAATAAATGATTAACGAGACATGTTTCATTGTATATAATGGTAATTAAATGCTTATTCTATTTCGTGAGTGTGCCTTTGGTGACATAGCTTAACAAAAAAAAACCTTCATTATAATTTGATAATAAAAAAAATACAGAAATGAAACAAAGATATTTGGAAATAAATATAAGAGAATTTAAGGCGGTAAATATTAATATTAAGTGAAGAACGGATGTGTCTTAATGGGAATGGAGTGTTTTAACACTATATTCTCAGGTTCTCTCTGCCTACATATACATAGAACATAGATACAGCATGAAGCTAAACAAAATGTAAATACTTTTATGTTAGTTAAATGCTAACAGTCTTTCATTCTCAATGAGTTCATATCTTGTTACATTTTAAAATATTTTAAATTCTAAAGTACACCTTAGTTTGATTTTGAACACTGTAGTGTGCGCGTTTATAAACTCATCATTCGTACGTTCGTTCTTTACATACATTAATTTATTCATTCATTCATTGACCAGCATAAACACGTAAAGCAGTCATCACTACTCCAGCCACCGGCAGAGCAGACACAGAGCAGGCGTGTCGGTCGTCTGGCCATTGGTGCGCTTTTATTTGTAATGTAATCGTGTATGCTTGTTGTGTATAGGTAATCGTGTCTGCCTATCAATGTATGTATGAATGAGTGACTGTATTGAATGAGCGAATGTAGGAACGATGAGTTCAGATACGCGTACACTAATAACATAAGCCTCTTTTATTTTTTCATTTTACTTAGAAAATGACCATTTTTCAAGCCATATCCAAAAATAAAAAAAAATGAAATGTAACCTCTATAATAGCTGTTTGCCTCACGTTCCCCACGTGGACGGAGCACTGGAACCCTGGCGAGATGCACGTGGAGTGTCTCAGGACGTGCACTGACGCCTGTAATATATTATATACGATACAAATATCTGATATTAAGTAGGGTCGTTGTTGCGTAGGACACGAGCTTGCGAGTGTACACGCGACGGTTGTGTCTACAAATCCCATCCGGGGTGGTGGAATATTTAATATTTTCATTTATTCGCCCTGATGTTAAGTCAAAGCGCGGAGCAATACGGAAAGTGGGGAACGAAATGTCTTAATGAGGAACAGAGTGTCTTAAGTTTAGGTTTCCTCTGCCTACACTCCTAACTATAAAAAAGAAACTATAAAAAAAGTCATACAAAATTGAGCGCATACACCCGCAAACTTCAATTTATCAACTAAGTATTAAGTTGAAGTTCCCGTTACCCTACAATCATGAATTTAGTTAGGCACCCACGGGCGAGACCGATTCGCACTTGACCTGGGTTTTTTTTTCATATATTTTTTGACTACGGGACAGCTCTCACAACAATTTTTACACTATTAAAATAGTTATCATTGTTTTAATTTGTATTTAACTACCATAATAAAACTATAATAAAATTTGAAAAATAAAATCAACCTTACCTGAAAATAAATACACCCGCGCGGATCATTGGGGTCTTCGAGAAACACCAAATCATCACACACGCACTTCGTAGTTTCCATTCTCTCCTCATTTCTCCCTGTCTTAGATATGAACTGACTACCCTTGTACAAGTTAGGATTGTTTACGTCGATTACTTTAGTCAGGCTGTTCTGTACATTTGCTATGTCCTGTAGTATATTTTTGTTCTTTATATTTTTATCTTCGGTCACTAATTCTTTTGTCTGGTGGAAGGAATACAAACAAATCACTATGTGGTTAAATGCCCGTATATCAAAATATCTTAAGTTTTACTAGTCAATGTTAGTAGTTACCAACATGAGTTGGTAAATGTGAAAATTAAATTTTCTTATACACAATTAGCGACGTATGTGCGGTTTCGTCCGTTTATTGTAATATTATAGCCAAATTATACAAAAGTTTTACTAAAATTGTCGTCTATGCGTTATTCTGGTGTAGTATCCTTAATATTATTACATAGAGTTGCATCTAAATCCGTTCAATAGTGTTTGCGTTAAAGTGTAACAAACATCCATAGTCACAAACTATCACATTTATAATATTAGTAGGTTATTGTAGTATTCTTACCTCCTTACAGTCACCTCCACAGGTTCCCCACACGGGCCTTCCCTTTCTGGGAAGTCTCGGAGGAGCTAGCAACACCATACCGGCTCGAAGGGATGGGGGCGCGGCGCTTAACCCCAACGAGGCCGAGTGTCCAGCGCGCGCAACTCCACACCGCACGCGGTTACGGTAAATTGTTGATACTGATATGTTTACGAAATCGCCGGTGTCGAGGGGGCCTGGATTATAAAAAGATAATGGGGAAACTCTTATATATAGAATGGAATTAAATGGATAAACGTGACGGTTGTAGGTTCGATTTCCACTTGAGGTATACATCATACCTTTATTTTCATTTTCCTTCTTTGTTAAGAATACAAAGCGCGGCTTTGAGTATTGTCACACGACTACAGCGTGAAATTAAAAAAGGGTATATTAAGCAATTTGGTAAATCAATATAGAAAGGAAAAAAAATCACGCATATAGCAAGATAAGCAAAAGAAACACACTCCGTATCCTATGCATAGAATAATTCTTCACACATTACATGATGAGAGGCGAATATAAAAATAAAAATATGGATCAAACCATTACGTGTACATTTTACGCAGCGCCACTGCCACACTGTGCCTATTTAAATATCGTTACATCCTGCCATTCGATTCTCATTCTTTTTCTTTCTATTCTTAAAAAACTAATTCAATTATAATTATTAAAAGATTCCAAATCACCTATAACAATTCCCCTGTAGTCAATAAAAGGCGTTACTCACCTATAATGAGGTCGTCCCCCTCACACAGCTGCCCCTTAGCGAGCAGGCCGCCGACCACGGGCCCGCTGGAGTCGCCCACATGGAATATCTCGTCGATTTGGAATTCACACGTTTCCTAAATTTAAGCAAATATATGAACATGTGTATTTTTCACGCTGTATCCCGCAACTAGCGGGCTAGGCAGAGGGAGGTGTACGTACGTCGGGCGCGTGGTGCGGGCAGGGCGGCTGCAGCGCCAGCAGGAAGGCGTGCAGCGCCGCCAGCCCCGCGCCGCGCACCGACGACACCGGGAACACCGCCGCGCTGCAACATTTCTTACTTATTAATGGATTTTGGGTTCTATTACATAAATATAGGTCCCCAATAAAAAAAATCTTATATATCTTCCAAGTACAAACACAGATCGTTACGATTTAAAACAATTTTTTTATTGACGAATTAAAATTTATGCCTAACAAATCATCAATATGACTATCGTTTAAAATATTACTCTTATAAATAAAATAAAAAAAACACTTCCATAAAAACTATCTTTTTTACTATTACCCAAACTAAAATGACAAGAATAAAAATTTACAAAAATCTTACTTATTCTCATTTTCGTTCCTGTCATTACTTTCATCATTAATAGTATCCAAAATTGATTTCTGAGGTACAACACAATTTCGAGCCAATTTCTCATCAGTTATTAATAAAGGTTTCTGGAAAAAAAGAAATATGACATTTTAAAACAGAGCAGAGGGACCAACTGTGGCGGGGTACAAATCGTATGACAGTAATTGCGACGACTTTCATTTTATTTTTACTCGAGTGAATGAAATATTTAATATTTTTATTTCCTCCTTCCACCATTTAACACGCAATTCCTCGAGATTTCAGCAGTGCGTGGGGGACGGAGTGTCTTAACACTAGGTACCTAACAATCTGCCTACTCGGCTATAATATAAAATTAAAAGAACTGATCAAATGCAAGTCGGACTCACCCACCGTGGGTTCCGTACTAATTTCATGATAGAAGATTAACGGGAAGTACAATTGTAACTGATATTATGTATGAAATTAATCACAAATATAAATCTGTAATATTCCTATGAATTAACAATTTTCAGAATTTCAAAGAGACATATCGACAAACCGATTGAGAACAAGATAAATAAATTTACTAAATTTTATTATATAATTTTTAAATAAATGTAGTAAAAAAGTAACATGATGACGGTCGTGGGTTCAAACTTTACTTGTATATATAAACGAAGCAATTGTACTCCCAAATAACAATATCTTGGGCAGTTAAATTATTATAATTTCCCCAAAACACTGCGTTAAGTTACGCGAATGTTTCCAAAGCCCTGAAAGAGGAAAACAAAGTGTCTTATCACTCACGCTCACCTTCTTAACTGGTTCCAGAAGTTGTTCCAAACGTGTAACAATATTAGTTATGTTATTATTTAATTCACATTTATTGATAACTGTGAAGAATGGCATGTCCAAAGCAAGCAGGAGTCCGATGTGCTCCTCTGTTATTTTTGTTATACCCGCCGTTGCTGAGATCTGTGGGGAAAAATATAAATAGATAACTATTTATATAAAAAATAAAAACAAAAAAAAATAACGATATGTCGAAAAAACTTTTTTTTTAGCACGTTAGGTAGAAAAGTGGCACTAAACGCCAATTGGCGTGAGTCAATAGCATTCGAATGTATGCTGAATGAGCATAAATAAAAATAATCCTACTTTAATATTATAAATGTGGAAGTTATGAGGATGGATGTTTGTTCCACATTCACGCAAAAAATACTGAAGAAATTTAGATGAAACTTTACAGTAATATATAAGAACAACACGTAGCCTGCAATATACATAAACATATTGTTTAATTTGGCTAAAATAGGTTTAAACTCACCACCAACATAGCGGAATGCGACTCAATTCTCTGATATTTAATGTGCCGCGGGTGTAATGTGTAATAAGTAAGTGAATTAATAAGAATAAATGAATGAAAATGCAGATATAGTATATAAGAACAAAAAAAATGTATGAATGTAGCTGAACGAACAACTCAGGGAGTAAATTATTTAAAAAATATATATTTTTTACAATATAAGCTAACTCACCACCAACATAGCGTAATGCGGTGAATATCCACTCAGGCCGTGTAATGTGGTCCTTTGATATTTACTGTGTCCGGGAAAGTCTAAGAAAGACACTAACTTGGCACTCCGCTCTCCTATTCTTTCGGCCGTCATTAATTCTGAACATCCGTAGTTTACTACGTTACCCTTGAAAATATATATGTGAAACATGTATTAAAATATATATAAGTTTAATATTTTTATATCTGCACGAGATACAGCCCGCATATAGCAGCGTAGGCAGAAGGAATCTAATAAATTTGCCGAAATCGGGGGCATGATGAGTAGCGGAACCACTACTACAAAAGTGAGGAAATTAATTTAATGTTTTTATATACTTAACTAAGTTGTTCAACTCTTTTTAGTCTTAATTTTGTATATTATTTTAATAAGCCCCTTAATTTTGACATAAAAAAAATATAATTTCATACAAATTGCCTCACCTGAGCATCAAATCCCAGTATTTCGTGGCTCAGAGATGACGTCCTGCCACTTTTGACTTCGTGCAAATGTCTAAACATGTTGAGGCGGGCGCTGCCTCGGCCGTTGTCTAATTCACCTTTAAAAGAAAGCAACAAAAAGATAATTTTGGCTATACATTTAAATTTAAGTAAAATAAAAAAAATATAGAAATAAATCAATTATTACGTTTATTTTAGTTCTTTAATCTATTAATCTGAGTTTTTATTTAAATGTGAAAAACATTTAGTGTCTTAATGTTTTTCTTAGAAACAGTATACTGCCCATGGCAGAGTACTCAGAGGAAACCTAGTGCCCAGACACTTCGTTTCCCATGCACCGCACCATATTCGAGACACTACTCCATTCAGCAGGGACCTCTTTTTAATGTGGACGTTTCGATGGACAGACCTAATTAAGGCGTTTGTTATACAACTAAACAGGGTAATTTGAAATTTATTAAAACTTCAAATCACATATAACGCTACTCTATAATCATTCGGATACATTTATGCTCATACATTTGCGTTGCGTTCCGCCACTCCACAGAATTTGGCGAAAAAATAGGGAACGGAAGTATCTTAATGGGAAGCGGAGAGTCAAACACTAGGTATGTGCGGGATAACCGTAAAGCTATAAAAAACTCTTAGTAATTGAATCAACATCTATCGCTTACAATAAGAAACTTCTCAAGTATATGTAAATAAATAAAAGGTAGGAGAATTAAACTAGTGTCAAGACATACTGTTCTCCGCTTTTTGCCAATTTTCTATTCTAACCTTGTGTCAATACACCAATGAGAGTAGATTTCCCCGCTTCGTTAGCGCCCATTACTGCCACCCTCAATTCCACACTCTGCTGAGTGTCTGCTAACTGAAATGAGATATATAATAAAGGTATAATAATAAAGTTTGAATTATTACAAGAAGATAATAGAGAAAGATATATAATTTGTTTATTATAAAATAAAAAATTAAAAAAATCACCAATTTTGTAAAAGTAATTTTGTAAGTGATTCCCAATCCTAATCTTATTGTGACTCTAACAGACATCCGACAACCGAGCTCTCCCCCGATCTCTCTTACCACTCACTTTTCCATCATAAATCTTTTTTGCCATTCTTTCATCACTCATTCGTTCGACGTTCCCAAACAAGCTGAGCACGTTCTTCTTCATTCTCACCGTGACATCCTCGCTAGTACCTGCCATTCTGTGTATCTCTTCATTGCGGATTCGATCAGCTAAGCTGACTCCGCATATCCTACGAAGAGATCTCATCTCCACGGCATTCATATTTCTTTCATTCTTCTTCTGTAAAACACACGTTTCGCTGCCGTATAACAGCGTCGGTACCAACACTGCATTGTGTACGGCCAAACGCGCAGCTGTGCTGACGTTTCGCCGTCTCATCAATGCAGCTAAGGCTCCGTTCACCCTATTACCGACAGCAATACGCCTTTCCACATCCATCTCGTATCTTCCATCTCTTGAAGATACGAGACATCTTTGAATTACCCCCAAATCGTCCTCCGCATCTAAAGTGATCGCGTAAGTGAGGCGATCTAAGGCGAAGGGAGATCTCGACTCTATACTTCCACTACCCCAACTCACCTTCCTGATCCACACCTCAGCGACGGCCCTGTTCACCGCTACCCTCCGCACCCTGACGCTGGCGAGAGCAGCGCCCAGCACCAGCGCCATGCGGCGGAGGGAGGTGAGGGAGGCGCGGAGGGCGCGAGCCCTCAGCCCCCTCAAGGAACCACAGTCCCGAACCCCTACTAAATACACGGCACTTCCACCACCAGAACGAAGGCGCCACTTTAGCTGAAAATAAACAATTTAAATTCAAAATATTTTTTATTCAAATAGATTTTTACAACAATAGTTTAATTGTTTACAGATCTCCTTCACAATTAAAAAAATTATCAAATTAAAATAACTATTACTTGTCACGATAACAACACAAATATCACTGCTCTAATGACGTCAACGCCCAAATGGAAAAGAACCATCAAAACACAGAAAACGACCCATACCTGAGTAACCAAATGCTGGAACCTCCTTTCACAAGGATTGACGAGTTGCAACTTGTACTCCACATTGCCGAACCTCGGCTCCGGCGGGAGGCTGCCATAGCTGTCATCTCCTGAATCATCTCCATCTGAATTACTAGAGAATTGGGATATTCAGATTTTATTTTGCTTCACGCTGTATCCCGCAAAAGCAGAAAGAAAGTAATGTTAGAGCAGTCCGTTACCTACTTTCCGCCCATTTTTAGAGACTGCGTGTTGAGTGGTGGAATTAACGCGGCGTTTTGTCTTATTACTAGGGCCAGAAAATGAAAATAATTCATGACTCCGAGTGGAAATCACACCGAAAATCATCATGTTTACAGACTGTTGCCTTGGCTATGCGTTATGATGGCCTCACGAGGCGACAATTTATAAAACCTGGGAACCTAGTTAAAAAGCACCCCGTCCCCTTTAGGTCGAATTCTGGAGGTATTACGTGTCGAGTGACGGAATCAACGCTGCGCTTTGCCTCAACATCAAGAAGAAATGAAAATATTAATTATTTCATTTATTCGAACGGGAATCAAACCGACAACCTGTCGCATTTACAGTTACATTTTACTCCTACGCAAAATTTTAACAATAAAAATCCTATCTTAATGTAGTGATGATAAAATATAAATCTTACATATTATTTATTTATTCAACCACCACCAACAAGGCAAAAGCCCAAAAAAGTTATAAAACACTCATACAACTCACCTATCATCACAGAACTCATCCATGTCATCTGAACTATACAAAAATTCACTCTCCAGATCCGAGTCTAGGTCCCCCGACAAATACATATCATCTTTGATACCAACTTTCTCCAATTTATCTATCACGTTGTAAATCCTATCGTTATCCTCGAATTTGGATAAATTTTCTTTCCTTTTAGTCTTCTTGATATCTTTTAAATCGTTAACATTCTTTCCAATTTCTTCGCCACATATTTTGGGGATAGATGATTGGTTGTTTAAAACCTCCGAAATTTCGTCTTGGAAAGGAGAGTTGGCTGGAATATCCTTTGCGGGGGAAATTTTGTTCTTTTTCCTGCGGTTTTTTCGACCGGAATTACGTCTGCGAGGTTTTGTATCATCTTTAACGTCTGAAATATATATTGATATTTTTTAAAGATTTCTAGCTCATATATGAAATAAATTTTAGACAGTTTTAATTGTAAATATTTATTACAAATTTTCTTAAAACAATTTTCTAATATTTTAAGAGTAAGCTAAGTTTAGCCGAAATAATCCTTTTTTTTATTAGCTTCACGCTGTATCCCGCACACAACAGGGTAGGCAGAGGGAACATAGTGTTAAGACACCCCATTCCCCACTTTCTGCCGGATTCTGGAGGCATTGCGTGTTGATAATAAATAAATAATTCTTAATATATAGTAAAACAAAGCGTAACAGCGACGTCAAAATTTACCTTCCTCTTTTCTATTTACTTCTATATAATTTTCTATGTAACTGCAGTCTTTGACTAATATCTCTGTACTAAGGTCCGGCTCGCAAAGAAAAGATGATTCCTCTGGTAGCGTTTCATTTTTACCGTGGGAACGACGACCTCTTCTTCTTCCTGTAAACGAAAATAATTTTCATATAGCTTTAAGATTTTACGCGCATAGCAGGATAGGCACAGATAACCTAGCTTTATGACAGTGTCTTTGGATTTAGCAAAGTAAGGAGTTCTGCTTATACGCAGGCGTTAAAAGTGATCTGAAAGTGTTTGGTTACCACTCTTGAAAGAAGGGTGTGAAAATAATGTTCTAAGCCTGAATGAGAGTATGACAAAAGCTCTGATGTTTAAAAGATGTGAAGAAAAGACGGAATGCAAGATCATTGTAAATGGTAATATAAAGATATTAGAACAA
>DWMY01000407.1:0-26446 GCA_018249775.1 Heliconius hecalesia formosus
ACGCCGACTGCCTCGTACTCGTAGAGACCCGGCGCTCACCGCTGGCGCCGCGCCAGTAGTTCCACTTCGGTGCACATCGACTAAATAAAAGAACGTCTATTTACCTGCTCCCACTTTTGTTGCTGTTTGGAAACGAAATTGTTTTAGCGGGACATTCGTTACTAGCACTCATTCGTGACACATTTGTCTTTGAGTTTATTGATCCTACTGTAGGCAGGCCAGGCAGGCCAGGCAGGACAGGCAGGACAGACAGGTCAGGCAGGTCAGGTCCGCGGCACGAGAGAAAACTAGCAAAATTGATGGTCTCGATATAACGAAGCCTATACAGTGTACAGTGCGCCTTGGTTAGTATGTGCTTTATTTGTTGAAGCAGATTAAAACAATATTTCTACTTTCAAATATCATCTATATTTGACGGTGTAAAATTTTAAGTGAACTTTAAAAACAGTATCTGTATACATTTGCATAGAGAAATTTAATTTAATTTTTCCTGAATGCTAAGGAAGGGTTATGTTTTTCGCGCGTATCTTGTATGTATGTATGTAATATTCTTTATTACCTCATATCTCCAGAACCGGTGAACGGATTTATATAATTAAGGTATCGTTAGATTTGTATTAGCAGCCCAAGTGTTCTTAAATAGGTGACGCAAAAAAAAAAACAATCATGGCGGCTGTGGGACGCCATTGGACTTATTGAAAAAAACATTTTTCGTTTCGAAAACTACAATATGGGTATTAAATTCAAGAGCTCAATGCGAGAATTTCAAATATTTATAACATGATTATCATTACCATAACAAATACCAACAAAAAAGTGAAAATGAAGAAAAATATTTATAAAAACAAAAACCCCGACTGCATAAAACTAAAAAGAAAATAAACAAGCCCAATAGTTTATTAGGATTAACAGTCGGGACCTATAAGTAATTCTTCAATCAATAAAATCTTTACCAGGAACCCCGCTAATTTAAAGAGGTCCCGACTGTTAATCCTAATAAACTATTGGGCTTGTTTATTTTCTTTTAAGTTTTATGCAGTTGGAGTTTTTGTTCTTATAAATATTTTTCTTATTTTTTATTGTCGAAAATGTTTCTTACACTATCATATTCAATCTCGATTAATATGAAAATCAGCTTTACGCATGTTCCTCCATACGCTTTCCCACTTCCCGATAAATTTTCGTGACATTACGTGATGAGTGTCAAAACTCAAGACCGATTTCTACTAAGAGATCGAGAATCTTTATTTTACAGAAACCAATAATTTAATTAAGAAAATACAGGAACAGAAAAGGACCATAGTCTGGAGTACTCATTGACAAAAAATAATTATAGAGACCGCTTTTTGTCCACCAGAGTATAAATTACATACAATCATTCTCCCTTATGAAAATCAAATCTAAAACTATCACATTCACAGTTTTCGTACTATGGCACAATTTCTTAAAACAATTAAATAAATGAGATACGAAACTCAGAATATTTTCTGTTTCAAGTAAAGTCAGACACGCCGCCACTCCACTGTGGAGTGGAGTCATGTTTCACAATAATAAAGCGATATACCATATTAATAATTTATATACGCAATCACAGTATTTATCGCGTACAGTTCTAAAGGCTGAGTCGGTAAGAAACGGGCGGAAGTGCACTGTTGGCGCCGCGCCAGCCCCCGCCAGCCCCCGCCAGCCACCGCCCGACCCCGCCCGCCCTAGTCTTTGACACTAGTCACGTCGTTTTTACTACATAATGTGAAATTTATTCATCGTATGTTTTATTTCTAATTTTATTAATTGCTAGATTTTGTATGTCATAATGACAAATAACAAATGAGTAAATAATAAATAATATATTTTTTATTGAATTCGAAATCACTTTCAATCAGCAGGCATTGAATTCGAATATCACGATCAGTTGCGGCTGATCGACTAAACTTAAAAAAAAAACAGAGTGCTCTGTATGAGTTCCGTTACTCAACCCGCAGTTTCACTTGCAGTATCTAAAATTGAGCAAAAAGTGAGGAATAGAGTATCTTAGCATCCATACGCTGCTGCTCCTAAGCAGCGTGAAGATAAAAAAGCTACGGTTAAATTTCGAACCGGTAGTTAGCGACTAATTAATTCAGTTAAAAGGTTTATCTGATAGTTTAAAAGTAATTTTAAAAGTCTTTACTTTGGAGTTTTTCGTTGAACGAATATTATTATAAAACCGATATATTAATGCTATTACTACTTATTAAGGATATGTCCAAAACAATAATATGCGTAAAGGACACGAATATGTCTGATAAGATTAATATGAATTGAAAACTGTACAAAAGAAAAATAGATTCACGTTGAATTCCTGTATTTAGCAGGGTCGGCAGAGAGAATCTCGTGTTAAAACTCTCAATTCCCCACTTTCCGATCAATCTTCGAGGGAATACGTGTTGAATGGCGGATAACGATAAAAAACTATAAATAGATATATATTTTTTTTAATAACTGGGATTCCTTTCCAATCAGAATAGATAAATTGTAACAAATAAATAGGATGTTTCAGCAGTTGGTAAGGTAAAATGGGAAGATAACGAAATGACATTAAAACCATTAAGTTTTCTACTAGAACTTTATATTATATTTTAATTAAAAACAAAAGTAACTTGAGGCCGGTCGTGGCGCAGGTGCACAAGCGTGCGACTGTACTGACTAACTGTATTCCCACTCAATTTTTATTTCCTTGGTGCTTCGTTCTCTAATCGTTCTCTCTCGCTACCTTGTTAGGAATACCGCGTATAGCTAAGTAAGTAATTAAGGTCAGGTAACGAGACTAAGCGCGACATTGAGTTTCACCACTCAACACGCAATGCCTCAGCAATTCGGTGGCAATTGGGGAACAGAAGTGACTTAATAGGAATGGAATGTCTGAACACTAGGTTCCTAGGTTCCCTCTGCTTACCCTGCTATAAAAAAATAGTTAAAGAGGTTAAATATCAATAAATTAAATCTGCTCCTTAATTCATCTACTTATCACAAAGTTAATATATACAAATTACTTAAGAAATCCAACCCCAATTTTGAACCCACCCTTTACGATAGTGGAATCTAAAGTCTATAAATACTTCGGGAAAAAAATCTTTATTAGCACAATATGCTGCATAAATCAGATTATGGTAATATATTCATAGCGACTGGGGGTCGCTATCGGTGATCGTGGGAAGTGCCTCTAAAGGTAGGAAGTAACCCCGCTATACACATACATATAGTACACAAGATAAACGAGGCTATATGGTTTAGTGATTCAGCTGCTAGTTTACTCTATTTCTCCTTTGATGGTGCGATCCATCATGAAATTATCACGATTCTAGCCTTAGTGTCATGTCAAGGTCTCTAAGAGTGACGACAGGTATGTCTGTGTATTAGATAGACCTTTTTAAAAGCCAGAAGAAGGTGTATGAAAACAGAATTTTTACGTATATGTTCACTTTTAAAAAATATATTAAATTAAAATTGAACAAATATTTAAGACCTGAGGCGGAGGCCAGTCTTGGCGCAGGGTCATAAGCGTGCGACTGTAAACTAACTGTTGCTGCTTTGCTGCTCAACGTTATTCTTCCAGAATCCGTCGGAAAGTAAGGATCGGTAGTATCCTGATGATGAGAACGGTGTAACATTGATTCCCAGGTTCCTTCCAAAGGGTGAAGCTAAAAAACAATGGGCTGCGCGAGGGACCCTATATGGAGTGTTTTAACAATACACGAAAATACACGAAAAGCCTTAACGTTACACATAAATAGATACATACGAGTAAGTAAGACGTGCAACAAACACAACGTTTTCTAGACAAACACCAACCTTAGCTTTGGTAAGTTCCCTGAATCTTGTTCGTAGTTGTGTAGTTGTCTAGTTGTTGTCATGTTTACGGTCTTTCCGGTGAACGCGCGCCCTCAGGCGATGCTTAAAAGTAGTCCAAATATGATTCCTCTTTTAGGGCAAAATGTTTGAGAGTTTGTTTGTTTTTGTAATTTTTAAATGCGTGCTTAAAGCTGAGTGCTTGAGCTTTCTTATTAACTATGTATTTTATTAAGAGTAGAGTATTGTAATATGAAAATATATATATATATATATATATATATATATATATATATATATATATATATATATATATATATATATATATATATATATATTACAATATTTTCCTCTTATATGGTATAATGTATAATGTTTTGCCCTCAAATTATATATTTATAGTATAGCTATTTACTATGTAGCTCGCGAATACAATTAACCTTCACTTGGACAAATGGATATCTGAGAGTAGTGTATCACACACTTTACATTTACCGTGAGCGAAGTAATTCCGACCGCATCTCAGGTACAGTGAGTTACATTGAAACGGTTAGCGTGACACAATACAGTGTACTAGTCCTCTTCGATAAATGGATTACCCAAATCAAAAATATTATTTTGCATCGATCCCGTTGCTCCAGAGATTAGCGTATTCAACCAAACAAACTGTTCAGCTTTATAATTTTTGAATAGAACATAGATTTAAATTCGCTAAAAAACTTTCAAACCAAGGAGATCTATACCAAATTATCATGTTTCAGTAAATACTTAAAAATTCAGATTTTTATGAGAACAATAATAATACAAAAATAAGTCTCTACATATAATCCTATGATAATTTCAAAAAGCTAAACCTATATAATTCTGTTTGGTAAAGTAGTATAAGTTCGTAACTACAAGTTTAGAGTCAGAGCCATCTATGTTACCTCTTCTATATGAAACTCTATATTACTCGAAGTTTGAGAAATAAATGCGTCTGTTCGTTTGTAATTTTGTTATAAGTGATAAGAAAAAAGATATACTTCAGAAATGGCTAAATTTACTATGTTTTAAGGTAGTTTTTTAGGATCACGCTGTACCTCTCACATAGCAGGGAAGGCAAAGGGAACTACGGACTCTAGTGTGACACTCCGTTCCCATTAAAACACTTCCGATTACTTTCCGTCGAATTCTTGAGGCAATGCGTGTTGAGTGTCGGAATTCAACGGTTGTTTTTATATTTGTGATACTTTTTATAAGGTCAAAATTTTTATATTTCATTTAACTACTTTAGTAATAATTTAAAGGAAATCCTTATATCTCACTTGTATATAAATATTTTTTTATTAAAGAGTATAAATACTTTGTAGCTCAGCGGCATAGCGTTTGACTGTAAACGTGACGGTTATGTGTTCCATTTCCAGTCGAGAATTGAAATTATTTACATTTTAGTTTAAGGTAGTACTCAACACGCAAGGGACAAAATGTCTTAATACTAGGTTCTACTCTATCTACATTGTTCTATATGGGATACAGCTTGAAGTTAAAAAAAAAACAAAACAATTTGTCTCTTCAAACATTATACAGAGGCTTTATTAGTTATTTTTTAAATGAAAAAATTTTTTTTTTCACTCTGTTTAACACATTTTAAAAAATACCCCTCAAAGTATCCTATGAAATAGTAAATCTTTAAAATTAGACGCTCTTCTGAGATGCAACGGTTGGTTTAATCCACTTTGCATATCACTTTTGTAGTATGGAGTGTTGTTCTTGCAGGATGCTGCAGGGAGCACTGTTCATCTTTATTCTGTTGAGACAAATGAATCCATGTTTCGTAGTAAGTTTGTGTAGTACAGTATATTTTAATTTTGTGTTCGTAGCTGAGTAAATTTTAATAAGTGTCTTGTTAGTAAAGCTTATTTTCAAGTTTAGTTAGATTTTAGATAGATAGTGATAAAGTGCGAGATTTTTTATTTGGCTTTTTTTAACTCTGTCCTGTATATAACAGGGAAAGCAGAGACAACCACGCACCGCCCAATTTTTGAGACGTGTGTTGAGTAGTGAAACTCAACGCAGCACTTTAACTTGTTACCAGAGTGGCAAAATTTAAATCAGTCATTCCCTCGAGTGGAAATCGAACTTATCATCGCATGGATCCATTAAATTTAGCAATTAAGACTATTCTAAGAGTCAAAAGGAATTATTTTAAATTCACGTTATTTGAAGCGTATTTGAAATATGACTAAAGCGACAAGTGTGGAAGTGACTAAAAGCAAAGGCTGTGATTTAAAATGCTACTCACGAAATCTTTGTATATTATATAGATACATGTTATTATGATTATTTTTATATAGTAAAGTTTTGCCGGTCATCTTCTTGACAATATTTTTGGGATGTCCCTTAACACAAAAAATATATATGAAAAGACATTTAAAATTCACTCAAATTCATTCGTCATCCAGTCGCATACAGCGTGACACAGCGCAGCCGCCATTAGGTGTTATCGTGTCACGCTGGTGTCGCTAATGGAGGAGGGCTTTACGTCACAACAATTTATAAGTAAAATGACTTCACTGTGATGGCTGGTATGTAGATAATTAAAAACGTCGCTAATTTAAAGTCTTGGTGTTTTTTTTAAACACATTTACAATAATACTCTACGTACGAGTATGTGAGTATCAGCGTTGCCAGATTTCATCTAGAGTTTATACATAGCTGGACTTGACTGCGCCTCTTGAAATCGTACAAGGGGCGCGGTTTCAAAAAAAAATTTATACGTTTTCTAAATAAGTATCTTTCTTTTGTGTGTGATTCTACTTTAAAAATTTGAAAATGTTAAAAAAATATATTTAAAAAAAATATAATTAAAAAAGATTTCCTGAAAAGCAGGATTATGTCTGTCCCGCTGCATTTACATATGTGTATGTTGTATAACAAATGTTCATTTTGATGATTTTTTATGTGACGCGTTCTCCCGCATTGCAGGATAGGTAGAAGGAACCTAGTGTTAGGACAGTCTATTCCCCACTTTCTGAGCAACTTTTGAAAATTGTGAGTTGAGTGGTGGAGTTCAAAGCTGCGCTTTGTCTACCAGAGAAGGAAAATGAAATTCATTTAAATATAATCAATCCCCCGAGTGGCAATCAATCCACAACCATCGTCTTTGCACTAAGGCACTGTCCCACTGCGCCATGACGGAAACCACATTACACACAAAATCCTAAGACGCATTATATTTAGATACAACATTAAAAAACTGATTTAGCGGCAGAGTGACACAACGCAGGCATTTGCTCGTCTCTAATTGCGGCGCTTACTTACGTCACGACAGTTTATGAGAAAATGATCTCACGGTGACATGATGACAGATGACGTGCAGATTTAAACACATCGCACTAAGAAACTGTGTAAATGGAAATATCGTATTGAAACTGTTGTGTTTAATTCATTGAATTTATTCTCCCCACACTTTACAATCACTTTGTTAAAAATAATTTTAATTTAATATTCTGGTTAGAGCCGCTGAATTGAATACTAGGTTTAATTTGCCTATCGCATAAGCGTAAAGATAAATAATACAAGAAAATATATAAAATATACCTACTAACAACCTCTCCATACACAACATTACTCTGTAAGCGTATTACTTCATTTCCGGCTTACAGTTTTTTTATTGATTAATCACATTCACGAAGTAACTCCTCAGCTCGACTAATCGGCCGCCATTAATCATCGACTGCTATCGGCCGAGCTTGCGAGGTGTGGTAACGTTTCTTACCTTGATATACTAGTTATATTGTATACATATACTCGTATGTTTGTACACAGCAGGAAGTATGCAGCGTAGAACGCTGAAATTTGAAATTCCTTGAGGAGTTTAGGGGAGTACTGAGAGAGGATTTCGTGGAATTTCTATGGGATCAAGAATAAGAGTAAGCCAGGATATTACCTTATTACATCCATATATGTTTTGTAATAATTTATTTTATCAATATTTTTTAAAACTAAACCTTGTTATAAAAGAATCGTTGCATCGTTTATGGACTTCATTTCAAATGTCGTTAATACATAAAATATGAAATGGATAACTGATGAATGTCACTTCTGAAAAGGAAAAAATATAAAAGAATTTACGGTGAAGTTCGTTAAGTATCTGTTTTTGGTGTTTTATTTTTACCAAACAAGACGCGAAGTGGAAAAACAACAACGGTTAAGTGCGAGTTGGATTCGTTTATAAAAGTTGACGAAGTTATGTTTGCGGGCGTATGCACTTATTCTGTTTAAAATGAACTACAATTATAAGTCATATATAAACAGAATCGCGCTGTATCCTGCACACCAAAGGGTAGGCAGAGGGAAACTAGTGGTCAGACACTCCTTTCTCTATTTCTCGTCTAATTCTGGCGTTTACATTCACAATTTGTGTCCCTGTGCCTGTCCAGTAATCTATACTAATATAATAAAGCGGAAGAGTTTGTTTGTTTGTTTGTTTTGTTTTGTATAAAAGCTGCATTTCTCAGGAGTGCTATAGGCTACATAACGTCCCGATGTATTTCTTAGTTAGCTTTAAATAACGAAATAATAATAATGAACGCTATCGAATTTAATTAGCGCGTGCGCTGCGAAAATGGTTGTAAGTACATTACTAATTCTAAAATAAAGTCCACGACACCGTTTATCTATCTCTTATAAATAAGTCAATAAGGAATTTTGTGAAAATAACATAGAAAATTGCAACACAGTTTTTTACAGATTTTTTGACATAGATATTGAAACTTACGACCGAAAGTTATTCCATCATCAACGAAATTAAGATAAGGTTTGGCTTTTATAGCATGTAAGTTGGACATATATGTTTCGAGAAAATGTAAAATTCTAATAATTCAACTCTCTGTTAACCAGTGACGACGTGATGACATCCCATCATGGAGATGAACGCGGTGAATTTTATACAACATGCAGCAAACTATGCATTAATGCTCGTATCTCTGATTGTGTTGATTTAGAAGCTTGTTTTTTTGTGCTTCAAGGGACCGTAGGCCTGGATATTTGATGTTGACAGACGGACAACAAAGGATGCTATAAGGATCCAGTTTTTCCTTTTGGGGTCCGGCACCTGCACAGAAGATTAGGCAATCTGTCTAATTTTAAAGATATTACGTGTTGAGTGGCAGAACTCAACGCCACGCTTAGTGCTGAATAGAGTGAGTGAAAGAATATGTCAAGGTTGCATTCATTGCTTGGTTCATAAAAGAAAAAAATATTGAAGTTAATTTTATTGCCTCCATTACAAAGTGAAAAGCATGAGATTACGTGTTTGTAATTAATGTAAATGAACAACAAATTTTATGTCAACTCGATTTCGATGCAAATCTGACATATCGATATTTATAAATAATTTCACATTTATAGATTCGATTAATTTGAATAAATCATTTCCGATCGTCATTTCGTTTACATTGTATTAAATGTTTAAAGCTTTAGGTTTATCTACATGCTTTTAATATATTTAATCAATTTATCTTTTTTTTTCAGTTTCAAGCTATATATCGCATATACCGGGATAGGCAGAGGAAACCTAGTGTTAAGACAATCCGTACCTCACTTTCCGCCGAGTTTTCGAGGCAATGCGTGTTGAGTGCCGGAACTCAACATAATAATCAATATAATGAATTCCCCCGAATAGGAATTGCACCCTACAACTATGCATTTATCTTTTACTTTTTTATCTTTATTCTTATTATAAGATCGGTAGAATTATGCGTATACATATATCCATCCAATTAGACAATTATCACGGTGTTCCTGCGTTTATATAAGCTGTATAACACACCGGCACCACCATACACTGGGTATGGAGGTACCGGTATGTGTTTATTGTACGATTCAAAAGTGCTTACAAAAGCATATTTGAATAAACAGTATTGTGAATTTGAATGTGAATTCAAATTTGCGACATACGCTATTTTAATTTAATTTCTTAAATGGGCAGCAATTTGAGAACGTTGAGTGTTCACATGATGTGCTCTCAAGCTCCAAGCGGGAGACGCAACAAATTAAACAATTCTCGTATCAGTTTGACAGATACACTGATACTATGATAACGAAGCGCGAACTAAATAGTCACAAAAGCACATGTCTATAACCAAAAAGGGCACCATTTCTAGTTCTAAAGCACTACTCACTAACAAAAGGGTAATTTATCGTCAGTATGTGCCCGGGGTAATTTCACGGGTAGACGCTAAAGGAATCGGTCCAGTAGTTTTGTAGTAATTTGGAGGATAGCCTCGTTACAAATAAGTGCGGGTGTGCGCGCGTTAACGCTGATAGCACCTTATCACTCTCTATTAAGCCTATAAAGGATAATTTTCCTTCAAATTTAACTATTCAGTATATGTATACTTCATTATTTTTTTAATAATAATAGCTCCACGTTGTATCCCGCACATAGTAGGCTAGGCGAAAGAAACCTGGAAACCTAGTGTTAAGAAAAGTGTAGCTTTTCATAGTCAATTTGAACGATATTTTTTCTTTGCTTATGCAATTTTACGATCAATTCCTCTAATTGATTGTGGTGTTTAGAAATGATTAATTAGACTTTTTGTTAATATGAAGCTTATTTTTAACCGAATTCAAAAAGAAGGAGGAGGATATCAATTCGGCTGTATTTTTTTATGTTTGTTACCTCAGAACTTTTTTCTGGGTGAACCGATTTTGATTATTCTTTTTTTATTTGAAATCTAGTGCTTCTCGTGAGGTCCCATTTTAATTTGATCCATATCTGATAATGATATCTCATCTACATTCGCCTGTCAGTTAATGTAATTATTATATCAAACAACTATTACGGTCAAGTTCGCATCTAGCTTGTCCATCAGGGAGTCCGCGTCAATTTAATGCAGGTCAACGGAAAGTAATATAATCCAACATAAAAAAAGAACAAGTATGTATAACTTAAAAAAGTTTCCAAACTTAAATTTGTGTGTTAGTACATATTATTCGATATAAATTACTTTCCAAAATTATCTATTCTCCCTATCACAAAATGGTTATGAATTTCAACCCAAAATAATTTCTGAGTATCGTCGCTACTTTGCAAGTTCTTTAGAATTCATTCAAGAAAACCAACTGTATTCAAGTATTCAAAAACTACTAAAGTTCGCGAGTGTATGTTACAAAATGAGACATACATATGCACATATGTATGTAGTTGCATTTTACATTCAATTCAATTGAACTTTACGGGCGAACGCTAGTTGCTACAAAAGAAAGTTACGAACTTGGCCAATTGTAACGTCGTTTACTGAAGAACTATAATAAATAATGTATAGTCTATGTGTTTTATATTACTTACAGTACAGTAGACTAGACTGTATATATAGATGCAATAAGAGAAGACTACCGAAAGTTGTGAAATAACATTTGAAACAGGCAAACGGCTATACTGTGTTGTCCCGGTTTTGCTCGCGTATCCAGTTTTGGGCTAGTGATAAGAGACTATTTTCCGCTTTCCGCGTAATTTTAGACCTTAAAGTCAAGGCCTCGCTTTGAGTCTCGCCTCTTGTTACCAAAAAGATGAGGTGAAATGAAAATAATTCATTATATCGAGTAGGAATGTAGGCTACAACTGTCACGTCACACGCTGCGTCGCTGCGTCACGACGGACTCACTAACGAACTTACTATATATTAAAACCTCTTTCGGTATCAACAGAGTGACTAAAAGACAACGAAACTATTACTTCTTTCCAATTTCTCGCAAAAATTAAGAGAGATAAAATTTTACACTAATACAACTTACTAGCGACCCACTCACAAATGCACGTTTTTGCGTGTCTTTATATATGTATGTCTGTAGTGTAATTATAAAGACTAATAAGAAAATTTTAGTGACTTAATTACTTATGTTGGTACTTGACTATCTTTCCTATCTAATATACATATATTTTTATATTTTTTAGCAACGCGCTGTATCCTTCACATAGTAGGCAGGGGGAATCGGGGAACCTAGTGTAAAGAGAATCCGTTCCCATTACGATAATTCCATTCTCCACTTTTCGGAAGAAATAATTCTGGAGGCACTGCGTGTTAAGTGGCGGAACTCAACGCCGCACTTTGCCTCGTTACCAGATCGACGAGATGAAAATATTAAATATTTATTTTCTCGAGTGGGAATCGAACCCACAACATGAAAATTGACAAAACCGTCAACGTCATCTGCCCGTTCAGGTCGGTCCTTCTCTATATGAAATTTTATCACAAACGGTACAGCGTTTTGGCTGTGATGACGTCACAGACATATAGAGATACTTTCGCATTTAGAATATTAGTAAGGATGCATCAGAATGACACATACTCGTAAGCTGCAATTTATGTAAAGATTTTGTATCATTTCGCTATAATACAACAATAACTTTAAGAGGGCGCAGTCGCGTTTGGGTTGCTAGTATGTTATAAATAAATAAATAGCCGTTTAAAAAAATAATTAACTATCCTTTCCAGTATTTATTATATTGTAGTATATCATGTACACCAAACAAGATTAAGCTAACGAACGTCAACGAGACGCGCGAGTGTGGAGCTGTGAGAGGCAGAGCGGCGAGACATATCTTTTAAAAGGGTTTTCTTTTAAATTGTGTAATTCTAATAGAATACCTAATTGTCGTACATTGATGAAAAGGCTATTGAATAAACCTTTTTATATCGGACTGTGCGGTGTGTGACGAAGCCGGAGGTGGAAGTTACTTATTTATATAACCCAATTAGGTTATACAACGAGTTGTCTACTTTAGTGACACCGATAACATCTCAAAGCAATACTGTTTATCTGACTGTTAATAACTTAAACTTCGCTCAACCCTTTTGAGATCAATTCAGACATTGTAAATGAAATATTTGAACAGTGAAAGTAAGTTTTCTAGCAATTTGAAAGATTACATTAATAGTCAAATATTTTATTATTTTGTTATTTTATTAGTAGGTATACTTCTATATGTGGCTTTTAACACGATAGCTTAAGGTTTGATTCTCACTCGGGGAAAAGTAGACGTCAAATTCAGATGTCTCTGGTAGACAAAGCGCGGCGTTGAATTCCGCCACTTAGCAAATCTCGAAAATTTGGTGGAAAGGGGAAAATAAAGTGTCTTAACACTAGGCCCCCTTTGCCTAACCTACTAGGAGGAAAAGTTGCAGGAGGGTTAATTTTTTACAGAAAGTATGTGGCATAATTCTTAGTATGATAGCTGCGGCGTTAAGAATAACTTGTTTAGCTTCTCGCTTTTCTCGCTGTCACGGGATAGTCATTGTGAATGTAGCATCAAAAGTTATGGAGACGACCTACTTCTTTTGAATACATAACTATATATATTATAAAAAATATTTTTTTTTTAGCTTTATGCTCTGGACCGCACAGAGCAGAATAGGTAGAACTCAGTATTAAAACACTCCTCCAGACTTCCTATCCAATTCTCGGGACATTGCGTGTCGAGTGGCGGAACTCATCGCCGCGCGTTGTCTTGTTACCAGAGCAGGTAAAGGATACTAATGTATTCCTCTTATTGGGAATCGAACTTACAATCGTCACGTTTATAATCAAACGTTGTGACGCTTCGCGATGACGGCAACGATATTAAAATGTGTGTGTACTAGTGCTTAAACTTAAGGTCTAGACCCTAGACACAATCTTATGAATGCGTAATGAAATGAGATTGGTTATTTAGGTAATGCCTTGAGTTCCCTTTTATTTGAGCTTGTTTAAACTTCGTATGATTTTTCCACACTATTAAGAAGAACTTTTTATTTAAAAGTAAGGTTATAATAAATCTGAGTAAGATTATTTAAAGAAGGTCATTGCTTGAAATTTTTTTTAAAATAATCATATTGTTTTAAATCGGTCCAGTTTTTAATTTTTTACAATTATTATAAAATTTTCTAATTGAATAATCTTGATGCCACCGTGTTGAAGTGAAAGAGTCTGGAGGAACAGGACGGTTGTGGGTTGGATTCCCATTCAGGGGAATTCATTATTTTAATTTCTTCGCTTTGGTGAGACAAATTCTTATACAAGACTTACTACAAGAATATCGACGTAGCTTGATGAGAATATATGGCTTCGGGGTTAAAGAGCTTGGACGGCTTCCAAAATACGTGAGTTTAAATCCCGCTATGTTCACATTTTTATACGTTTTCTAAAAAAGTAGCCGACTAGGTTCACTCGGGTTACATTGCTAAGCGGAAATAAGCCTAAAGCTGTTTCTTTTTGTCTAAAGCTGTTTCTTGTTCGCGCCGGAGCCCGGCATTACCTGATGCGAAACGCAGTGGCATAGAGCCACTACTTTACGCCGGTTTTAAATGCCGGGGGTGGTAATGATCCGGTCGAGTCTGCCCATGCGTAAAAGTCGATTAAAATAATTTTGTTTTTTATTTATTTATTGTCAAACAAAACTAAATAGCAAATATAAACCACTATATACCCTTATAAGTTCAGGATGGACGCTTTCCAAAATTCACTTCGAATATCGTAAATCTACGCGGACGCGAAGGGAAGGAGGGTCACGCGACATTAAAAATGTAGGCAAAACACCCCGGAGATTTTTACTGAAGCCTCGCGGAGGCACCTGGGCCTTTATGTAAGGACGGCTCGTCGAATGTGTTCACTTGTGATAAAGAGATGTCACTTAAATATGTATCGTATCTGCTACTAGTTATACTTACAATATCTGCCTTTTTCACTTTCAATTATGAGACGTTATGCGTAAACAAACGCCGTGCTTTTCCCGATACCCTTATAGGATAATTTTTTTGTCTGTCTAACAAGAACATTAATCTTAAGATAGTGTGGAGGTATCAAGCTGCAATATAGTATAGGCAGCTACGGTCCCTAGAAGCATAGAAAAAATCAAGGTTCAAAAGATACAAGCCTTTATGCATCGTCTTTGTATGGAATTTGGTATGAAGTGAACTTATAATACAAATATATGAATAAACTCTAAAAGTGAAAATTTATACATATTTCATAAAATACCATTACATACTTATATTTGTAGGTTATTTCATACAAAAAATGCATACACCTGCAATACTAAGTTTGTTAGCTTTTACAAGATGTGCTTTTGCTTGAACTACAATCCTAAAATTTATACGGAATCGTTGATTGGCGAGTTTGACTAACACTTGACCGGTTTTTAAATAATATACATTCACATAACTATGTATTACATCTACTGGATAGCGTTATTCTTAAGAATATTTTTTTAACTCTAAATAACACCGGCATTGTAGGGTAGCCAGGAACAACAGGTATTCTGCTCAATTTCGGAAAGTTGTGTGTATTGACAATCCTCTGCTAATATTCTTACGTAACTTTTACTGAAACCGAAATTATTTGTACAATTAAATCAAATCTAAATAATTTTTTCTCATAATAATAACAATTGTATAACTTATCCACTTACACAGCTCCACGCTAGCCGACCGAGGGTGGGTATCCCCTCGCGGTTTGCGTAAAGATAGATTCTTAGTTTGTTACATTATTCGATTATTAATTGTACAATGCTATTGTATAATTTATTCAAATTAAATTTAAATAAAACATAACTTTTTCTGCTTAGCAGTGTAGGCAAAGGGAAGTTAGTATTAAATTAGTGTTAAGATACTTCCTTCCATATGCTCCGCTCAATTTTTAGGACATTACTCGTTGAATAGCAGAACTCAACGCTTTGTCTTGATACCAAAGCGAAGAAATGAAAATAATAATTCATTTCCAAGTGGGAATCGAACCTACAACCGTCGTGTAACTGTCAGATACTGCACCAAGATCGCTTCTTCGTATGATTTGATGTATTCGTGTTATTTCGATTAACAATTACTGAATTATAAATTACGGGTTATATTTTCCCTCTGTGTGTTCAAAAGGTAACAAAAAGTTGTTCTTGATTGAATTTACTTATATCGTCTTGTTTATCTTGTAAACTAGCAATAAAACTGATAACAAGACAGAGCTTTATAAATATTTGCTAAATAAAATAACAATGCTTGTTCTTGTATATTTTAAATGAAGAAGCTGTGTACAACAATCAAAATACTTCTTTTATATTAAAATATAGTATTTCCAGTATTTATGATTTATATAAAAATAATATCTCTATATTTAAAACTCTTCAACTTTTGCTACGCGGCATAGACCGCTGAAGTTTATCATGTAATTTTCTAAGGAAATGTAGAAATAAGAGATGATTCTTAGAAAATCAAGTATTGTTCAAGGAAACCAAATTTTGAGCGTCCACTTATTAATATAAGTATGTTTGTTTTTGGAGTTCATTAAAAATCGTTGGATGAGCATCCATTTATATTTATTAAAGAAATAAGTAAGCTTATCACTATATAGACAGAAAGCTATAACAAAATAGAGTTATATTTTAATGTCATTATATTTTAATTTATGTTATAAAGTTCATCAGCATTGCCACTTTAACCACTATGGCTCTAAGCAAATATTGTTAAGCTAAATAAAACAAGAACAGAAAGTATTTAATTACATATTTTTTAAAACTAATACCAACAAAAAATGACGATTTTAAATTGGGAGGCGAGTAAATTACGCCAACTGCCCACCGCCTCAGTGCTCGTGACTGACGCGTCGCCTGCGACGTCTGGGCCTACTGCTAATAGTTAATTAACTTATCATCTCATTTCACTTTTTACTTCGTCTACAAAGCTTAAATTTTTTACACTGTATAATTCTAAATGAACCTCACAAAACAAACTTTTGTATTATATTTGTATTTATCGCTTTCGGGCTAATGGTTGGAGCTTTTACATGCGGCCTCGCTTGCGTAGTCAAATAGCATTAACTAAGAGTTGTGTATGACTGTTGGGCACTTTTAGTAACTCTGGACACAAATACCTATAGTGGTATATCGAAACTAGTGGACTATACAAGCCCACCCAAAGCTGCCTTTGTGCGTGACGCTGTTTTAATAACAGAATATTCCGCTCGTTAGGTGTGATATTATTGCCGTCGTAGAGTCGCGGAGCACTGTGCGCGTTCGATTCCTACTCGGGGAAATTTATATAATTATTTAATTAATGTTTATTTTGAGGTACGCTTCTCAACACGTAATTTCTTAAATATTGGCCGAAATGGTATGCTTATTAACGCTACAAAAATTGACTATGGAGTTTCATAAAAATCCGTCCAATTTTTTTCAACCATTGGTCATTCTATCAATTTTGAGTTCAATGACGTTTCATTTAATAAAGGAAGGAAATATGAAAAATCTCTTACTTTACAAGCGTAAAGTAAGAGATTTTTCATATTTCCTTAGTCGCTCCTGTTTTATTAAATTGAAAATACTGACGTGGCTGTCCTTAATCATTTTAACTATTTATACTTTACATTATTCTGAATTTCTTCAAATTATTTTCAAGCTTTATTTCGCAACCTCTCCGTGTGTCAAGACTCTCCGTTTTTTTGAAACACTTTTGTAAGATGTGTTGAGTATAACATAGTCAACACGCAGTACATTATGCAATTATTCATACATTTCTTCGTTTCGTTACATTTCTTAAATTTTTCGGAACAAGAAAATGTATATTATCTTACATTTCCCGCATAAGCAGAGGATACTTAATGTTAAGTCACTCCATTCCCCACTTCGAGTTTCCAATTTTCAAGACATTGCATTAAGAAGTAGAGTCAGAGCGGAGAAATGAAAATAATTTAAATATACATATATGAGGATGAATGAGGATCGAACTCACAACCATCGCATATACAGTCAGGTGGTATGCCCCTATGCCACAGCGCGGGCGGTCTCTCTACTTTGTTATACAATAACCTTATAATGTCATACTCTGGATAGGAGACACAATAAGCGCGTTGAAGGTAGACGCCTGATATTGACTCCATTGAGTCAAGCTTATTAGAACTTGACTACTTAAGTAATTAGTAAGTTCCGCTAGGAGCGGGGCCGCAACATCGTCTCTGAGTCGCGGTCACGTGGAGTAATTAAATAATTTGTATAATAACTTGGAAACTATTAGTACACCATTTAATTTATTATCCATTTCACACTAAGGAAATAAATATATTTTAAAATAACGTCCAAAATTTGAAAATAAAGGGAATCCAACTCGAGTCTCTTGGATACCGTTCGAGCCCATTTTAGGTTAATATGTGTATCATACACTCTTATTTCTTTCTTTCTTTCATACACTCTTATACATTAAATTATTAAGTGACATCAGCACATTTAACAGAGCTTTAAAAACATAACATTAAAAGAACGTAATACGTTACAAAAATATATACATATAATAAATAATTAGCATTATGTATATTTTATGAATATCAAATATCAACATTGGTCGTATTTTTTAGTTCGAAACAATCAAAACTTCTTATTGAAATTACGATAATGTCATAAAAAAATCATATTAGAAGTCATTATAGTTGTCAATCAATTCTGCTTATTAAATCAATAATCATGTTTTTTAAGCGGGCGAAGCCGTGGGCGGGCCGCTAGTTACTAGTATTACCCTTGCCTTTGACGTTGTTTTGATCTGAGCGCAGGTATAATATGGGTTACTCTCGATAAATTGACTGTTTAAAGCAAAGATAATTTTTCAATTCGATTCAGTAGTTCCTGAGATTAGCGCGTTGAAACAAACTCTTTAGCTTTATAATATTACTTTAGATATGTAGGCACATTCGTGCATGCTGTTAATGTATTTCTACCAAGCAGTATCTACAAATATCAGTTATTTTTACAATAACTAGTTATTATATAATATACAAAATCAAATCAACTTCACGCTGTATCCCGCACACAACAGGGTAGACAGAGGGAACCCAGTGTTAAGACACTCTGTTCCCCACTTTCCGCCGAGTTCTGGAGGCATTGCGTGTTGAGTAGCGGACCTCAACGCCGCACTTTGCCTCGACACCAGAGCAAAGAAATCAACTTATAAATGTAAATAAATATTTTATTTCCTCGAGCGGGGATCGAACTCACAACTATTCGATTTTACAATCACACTTTGTGCCGCTGCGAAACGACTATTCTCATATAATATACAATATTCCATAATATTGTTGAATGAAATATTCTTATATATATCGAAGATATTTCTTGTTATAAAGTCACTTGACCGGATAGCGATCTCATACAATCTGGGAGTATATAAAGTATATAAACAAATATTAGAAACAGCTTTTCGATTTTAGGCAAAGAGTAGTTCTTTCACTCGAAATCAAGACAATGCGCGCTAAATAACGGAGATCAACGCTACGATTTATCTTATATAAATAAACTATAAGTTAAATCACGGTTGTTTGATCCCAAATTAGGTATCTGTGTATTTTAGTACAGTGTAAAGTTCGTGTATTATTGAGTCCATACAAACACTCTGTTTACATACGCGTATCGTGTAAATGTCTATAGTGGAGTTAGAAATCAATTTCATTAACTATTGATACTAACAATCACCAGTTAAGAAATTTCTTTGGTTGACCGCACTAAACTTAGGGACGGTCCAAATTGAAAATTTATTTTTGGATAGTCCAATGAAGTAACCATTTGATGTTACCCACTGTACCTGCGGCTTGATTTACCTTAGGCCCTTAAAATGGACCCACCTGGACTCAGGTTCTAAGATCTAGTCTAATAATAACCCAAAAATAACAATATTTTAAATAGTCCACATAAGTAAAGATGAATAACAGCTACAAACGCGTAAATATGTAATGCGGGCGTAGAGTCCTATTTAAACGGGGTTACGCAAACACCTCGCTGTACTAGCGTGCTCGCTCATGTGTGGGGCAGTATCGTGCACGAAGAGAGTGTATCTAAGCTTTAATATATGTTGATATTATATATTTAGCGTGATGGCCCATATGGACAGCGCCTGATTGTAAATGCAATGCTTGCAGGTTCGATTCTCACTGGGGGGATTCAACTATTTTCATTCTTCCCTATATTAAGACAACGTTTACAGTCAGATACTGTTTCATTGCACCTTTATTATCGGTTTAGTAATTAAATATAATATACGATGTAGATAGTCAATTTGCATTCTATATCACATTGACAATGGACATATAGGTATTATAATACCTACATATGGATATTGCAATATCATAGATACGTGATATACATATATGTTTAATTTATAAGTATTTCTGTATAGTGAATATTGTTAAAGTAAAGTGATGCAGAAATATAATTTGTTGATCTGTCTTTATTTTTTTTCAGCACGCGGTTCTACGATTGATGAAGAAATATAAAATATTTTTAATTATTGTGTGTGTGGTGTGGTCATTGTGTTCCTCATTATGTATAACGAACGAATAGTGAACATCGAGTATATTTAATTTTAACATCAACTTCGGGAAATCTAACATTGACGTAGAGGTTTTGCGCTCTTGCAGTTCAGTTCTGAATGTAGTGCTATGAATGCTACTGTACCTATTTCACACCGGCCATGTGGAAACGTGAGACGTAAGCTACAAAATTAAACTCTATCTTTTATGAAATAGAGTTTAAATTCACAAGTCGCCTCTACCACCGACTCTAGATTTCAGTGAGCATAGATTATAAGCGGAATGTATGTAAAGCTTTACGTAATTAACAAGATGTTTTATAATTTAATAAAAATGTTTTCAATGAGCTGCAGTTTTATTATTGCTTGTTTAAGTAGTTCAACGTTTGTGAGGAAAGGAGTAAAGGTAAATGTAATTCTAATATAAGAAAAATATTTATAAAATGATGAAGAGCGCTGACGCTACAATATAATTTAATTTTACTTAATTTATTATACATTCACATACTATTTGTTTGGTTTCTATATTGCTTAATTATATTTTCTATTATACAGGGTGGAAGAGGCAGCGCTCCTTTTACGGAAACAGCATATAGGTTAAAATATTTCAAACCGTTAAGAAATTAATCAAGATGCCTCAACAGTTTGGACGTAGGATTTTTTTTTCATTTCACGATTTTTATCCATACCTGTATTTCGTGTGACGCGATTACGTATAGATCCCAATAACGTAAACACTTACTACTACAAAAATACTACTAAAGGTTAAACAACTTTGAACTTTATTGCCAATACCTACGGCTCGATTTCGGAATGAGGCGTGTGCGGCGGTGTTCCTTTGATAGGTTTATCGGTCGTCCTTACAAATGGCGTTTTATTTTAAAACTACAATTTTATTATTTATTTTGTTTAAAAAAATAACTTTTACATTTTTGGGATTTTTTTTTCTGATTTATTTAGGCTTTTATAGAGTAGTTAAAACTGTGGTTTCATTTAAAGTGGTACTTACACTTCTACCCTGTATATGTAGCTTCGTTAAATATCTTGTTTATGAGATATAGCTTATTAAAGGCATATATTAATAAAAAAAATACTTTACGATTTATTTTCGAAATGATAAAAATCTCAAAGAAACACATTTGAAACTCATTAAATATTTTTAATATTTTCATGTAATATAATATTTATATTTCAATACGAAATCCTACTTGTATTCATAGTCGAAACACTTTGTAACTGACAAGTTGAAATCTGACAGTTATAAGCTTCAAAAGCTTAAATTACTTTCTATCAAAGAATGGTTAAGAAGTGCCTACACATTCTCAAAAGACTAAAACCACTTTGTACTATTGTAACAGAAATAAAAGAAGTTTTCTTTGAAAAATGAATTGAACTTTAATTTTCCTGTCTCTACTTTAGATAGTCTAAGTGATAACTTATTATTATAATATAGTTGTAGATTTTTGGTTTTTTGTTTAGCTTCGTACTGTAGGGTAAGGAGAGAAAATCTAGTGTCAAGACATTCTACGCTTCGTATTGAGCAGAACTGAACACCACGCTTTATCTTAGCATAACGAGAAAATGAAAATAAATTAATTACTTTCTCAGTGCTCCCGTACATTACCTAAACTAACATATCTTTTTTTTCCTTCAAAAATGATGAGGCACTAATGATACTAAGAAACCAAGTGTAACTGCACCATAATCAACACGGTCGACGAACACCATATGTCAACTCCAACGTTCACACGAAGGAGAATAGTAAAAACAGGAAAGAGCCTTTGAAAGAGTCTTCGAGGCAGTACTTGAGTACTGTAACATTAATTTGACCTGAATGGGGACACTCATACACCTTCTGAACTCAAGACATATATGTTGTCCACTTACAGAGAGACTGATTATTCTTCACTTCATACAAACAAATAATAGCGACAAAAAAGTAATGGACGATTTAAGTCTATGGGGTAAAACAGATCACAAATAAAAAAAAAACACCAATTCTCGACTTTCTAAGTTCAGTAGATTTGTCTGTGTGTTGCCTATCTATCATTTTGCAATGGAATAGTTTTATACATTGAAAACCAGAAAAAAATTGAACTCATTACTATCACAGAATTTCAATAAAAATTGGATTATTTCAGGAATGTCATAATAAAATGAAATATATACAATTTCGTCGCGCAACGTATAAATCTAACCGTAAACGAACTCTAACCACGGTTCATGTTACGGCGTGTTTACGTTGGATATAACATGTTGTTTTAAAGCGCTTTAAAGCGGCCATAATCTTATTTGTAGAGCTGCGGTTTGTATAGGCTGTAGTTAGATAAGCATGTATATGACCATTATGTTCATAAAGCCCAAGGATAGTTGAAATGGGTGATATTGAATCAGTAGACTTAGGATTTCCTTCGGTTTTACGTGAGAAATTATTTTTTTAGAGAAAACGGAGCATCCCATGCTACGGTCTCTGTATACTTCTTTTTCTTACTTCCCTATCATAACCTCACCTTTTCATGCCCTCCGATGGTAGATTTTATACGAAAAATAATAAAAAGAAAATTAATAATTTAAGATTTTATTATAATGTGAAATACAAACGAAAATTGATCAAGTTAACTGAACACTTGTTAGCGATATCGCGGAGTCATCGCAAGTCATGGATGTCATGTTTCTACGATTTTCAAATTAATGTTCATAACTCCATTAGTCAAACTCAAGCGTTACGATAACCTGACTCACCATTCTTGTTTGCGTTTCGTTACCTGTTTGTAGTTAACACATGATAAATGATAAAATTTAGATTATTTCTTTAAGTATTAAAAGAGGTCTGTAAACGCGACGGTTGCAGTCCTAAATTATACTAATGAACTTATAAATGTAAATTGTTAGAAACATTGCAAGATAAAGCGTGGCGTTGAGTTTCGTCCCAAAACATACAATGTGTTATATTCAAACGGAAAGTAGAGAATGGAGCGTCTAAGCGTTATGACTACTCCGCGATGCGGTAAAGCGTAGAACTGCTTTTTTATTATAAGTTTGCAAAACTTCGTAACTCCAAGTGTCAGATTTAAAAGAAAAGAAATCTTAATGTAGAAGGAGGCTGAAAGAAAAAGTAGAGTGAAAAACACGTGAAAAGTTCATATTTTAGGAAATTCTTAGTATAATAATTTGCATTTTAATATGGAGAAAGTAAAGAATTATTTAAAATTTGTATCCTATCTGGGTAAAACGAACGGTGTTAGTATTGTTTGCAGCTTCACACTACATTCCGCTAATAGCAGGGTAAGCAAAAATAACCTAATCCAAACTAAACCATCGCTCATTTTTCGAGATATTGTTGCGAGATGTGTGGCGTGACTCTACATCGTGCATAATCTTTTTAATAAAGCAAGGAAATGAAATAATTCAAACATATTCTAATATACCAAAATGAGTATTATGTATTTATGGTCTTCATCTAAATTATATTCTCAGTCGGTTTCAAATATATTGAACACGTTTTATCAACAGTCTACAATATAATCGAGAATACAAAACACAGTTGCTTGAAAGACCTTCGTAATCAAAACTCATTAAAAGTAATTGCTAAGCTTACAGCGAAGGAAAACAGCATAGAAATGAAAATTAACTGTTAATAGGGAAAGTTTAAATTATTTCGCGATATATTGACAATGGTGGGTATGCATGAAATAAATTATTATTTCGTAATCGACATTCTATAGAAATTTATTTTCTCGACTGTGTCAGTTGCCATTTGTTATCAACTGGCACAGAATGATAGGTTTTTTTTAATTATTTAAACTAAATACATTAACTTCTTAACAAACATTGTCTCGAAAGTTAGGCGCATAATAGGAAATGAAGTGTCTTAATACTATGTTTATTTTGCCGTATGCAGCGTGAAGGAAAAATATATAATATATGAAAAGCTATAAAAAAATACATTTACACTATCACTAAAAATTTTCATTTTAAATCAGTCAAATCTCTTTTTTTCTACAAACGGTAACGTAAACGATTCGTCAAAATTTCGTAACCTATTATAATTTTTACTTTCTTTGTACAACTTTCTTTTATTTGTATATTTAGGAAAGTTGTACGAAAATAGTAGTAATATATACAATATACGTTTAAATTAATAACATGCTAACACAAAGTTGCACAGTCAGCGGATTTGTATCGATTGGCTCATTAATATCTCGAGAGTACGCCTTTGTTCCGATAAGACGGGCTCTATATTCATTAATAGAGCACCTTGGGCGCGAATACGTACTTGACTAGCATCCGGTTTCGTACTTATTATTTACTCGTTGGACTGCAACCGCCATTGACGTTACACCTCACTCGCCTCACTCAGCGGACAGAACAATTGTCTATTGGCAGAACAAGGCGATTAAGTTCTGTGTGTCGAATTCAAACGTTAATAACAGAATGAAATGTCTTGACAGTTGATTTTCTTTACCTTATAATATCTTGTTCTATATTTAAGATTAAGCATTATAATATCTTATTCGTTTTGATTTATCATATTTATTTATTTATCTATACTTTATTGCACATAATTACAAAAAAAATGTACGAACTGACGGGCTTAACGCTTAAGAGCATTCTCTACCAGCCATGTGTGATAATAAGTGTGTAGGTGCGCAGAAGTAAAATATACATACATATACATACATTTATATTCTATAAATACATAATTATACATAATATATAATTATTATAATATAATATATAATTATATAACATAATTATGATAATATAATACCGATATTCTAAATAAACTACAAAAAAATACAAACCATATATACCATATAACAATATATACAAATAATTACATAATAAATTAAATAGATGAATATTATATATTTATGCTATTTTAAAAAAAATGCTGTTTTACCCGGCGCTTGAATACCTCACGAGAGGGAAGCTCTTCTTATGAGCTCGGGTAAATCGTTCCATAGCCTGACTCCGGCGACTGCAAAAGAGTCAGACTTGAACCCTGATGTATGTTGTTGTACCCGGGGTGTTGCCAGCATAAGATTGGATTGGGAACGTAAGAATCTATCGTGGAAAGAATAAGGAAGGAATAATCAGAAGATAGAAAAGCGGGGGGCTGGGGTTCGAAAAGGATGGAGTAAAGTAAGCAAAGGACTCTAGACTTTCTGCGATCAACTACGGCCAGCCAAGTTGCCTCCTACAGCTGATGAGCTGCCAGGTTTCTCAGGATTAACACGTATTCCGTATTTGGACAACCAAAACGAAATGTCACAGAGATTATTGTTAAGAGAATTAATAACACCAGCAATATTATCTACAATAGCATGTTCATAAAGCTGCAACAACTCTATAATAAAAAAAACTAATAATTAATAGTATTTAAACTTCCATATTATTAATAGTGCATGTTAAAACTGGCGCTACAAAATAATTAAAAGATTACATTTATATCATAGCCTTCTGAACTTTTGCCTAAATTAACGAAAGTAATAAAATAACTTTGAAAGTGATTGTTCGTGGATCGCTTCAAAATATTAATTTTATTATTATATCCTCATCGAAGTTTCCTGCCTTTGTTAAGAGTTGGTAATATTTGGATTCAAGTTATTCACTGTTTTTTTTTAATAATATAGAGTACCTAAAGAACATCGTGGCGATAAATCAACACAGCTAAGTGTTGAGTTCCGTCACTCAACACACAATGGCTCAAAAATTGGGTGGTGCATGGGAAACGGAGTTTAGTAAATCTAGCGTTAATAACGCTAGATTCTACCCCACATCTAGCGCGGTAGGCCTTCGCCTAGTGTCCCAGCCCAGAGCGAGTAGATAAAGCGCGACGTTGCGTTGGTAAAAGGTACTGCACTACGCGTTATAATTATAAATATAAATAAAATGACTGGATTAATATCTGATATACCCTTTAACTGTTTAAGTGACGGGCGTCGTGTAAAGGTAATTGCATGTGGTTTGATTTATTAATTGCTGATAAGCTCAATATATTAATTAATTACCAATATTAAAAATATCGATGTTATCGCAGTAACATTAAATGTAGGTAACCTTTTACCAATATTCGTTTACTATTGTAGTTTTTATACAACAACTGATTTCCCCGAGTGGGAATCGAACCTACAACCGTCGCATTTACAGTACTGTGCCCCTGCACCACGACGACCTGACTGGTACATACTTAAAGATTTAAAAATATTTTGGTCTCTTGGAATTTTGGGAAATTTTAAATTTGTTCAGAGTACTTTATTAGCATTCCCAAGAAGCGCGGGTTCGAGATTGGCTGCGTTGAAATTTCTATACGTTTT
>DWMY01000408.1:0-26406 GCA_018249775.1 Heliconius hecalesia formosus
TATGTAAGTTTATTTACACCACCCACTCTATTCTATCGCATATATCCTAACCCAAAGGTTGTCTGGTAGAAATCGCTGATTAGCGATAAGACCGCCTTTTGTGTGTCAATTGTTTTATCTTTGTTCTGTTTATATCTTTTATTTCCTAAGGAATAATTGTGCACAATAAAGTGTAAATAAATAAATAAATAAATAAGGTGGTGTGTATTTGCTATCTTGAAAGTGGTGCCCTTTCATATGTAGCCCAACTAAAAGTACACAAGATACTCGCTCATCTACGTTAAGTAGAAACATACATATTTAAATTATTTTAAAATGTAAAAAATATATATATTTAATATTACAAGATCCTTTACGTTTGCCTTGACCCCCACCAGACTTCCTAAAGATTGTGAAAAGTGAAGCAAACTGTTATACATATATTACATATTTATGGTATGATGAAAAATTACAAATGTTTTTATTGCTATTTTGGACTACCAAGAAGTGTAGTTTTATTATTTTTATTTAATTTAAAGAAAAACTGTCTTTTATGCATTTTTTAACCATGTATGTAATCCATAATTATCCTTGTTAGTAGTTCAAAACAGCAATAAAAGAAATTTAAAATTTGCACTTTTTTTGTATTGTTTAACATTTAAATTTGAAGCAAATCTCTTTATTGTATTTTAATGATAATGTTGGCCCAGTGGTGCAAAATATAAATGAAGTAAAAATAAAACAACGAAGCTTAATATACACTTTTATTTAACCCATTTACGAGTTTTCTTGGACGGCAGCACTTTAACATCAGTCAAATAATGTAAATTCTTATAAAAAATATTACATATGAAAATCTCAATTATAACACTAACAATTAAAATAATATATAAGTTTATATAACTAAAATGGCAGCAGAGTAGAATTATGCTGACTTTATAATATATTAACTTAAGAGTACATATTGATTGTTATTTAAAAACAATATGATACAAAAATATAAAGCCATTGTCATTTTATATAATAAATAATATAAAAATCTTTTAACTTACAATATCAAGAGTATTTAAAACTTATTGCTCATTTAATCTATGACTAATAAAAAAATTAATTTTTCTTATGAAGTATAAAATCCCATGTGTCTTTCCACCTAAGGTTCAAAAGATCTGATTCAGTTAAATCAACATTACCATAGCTGAGAGCACAAAACTTATTGAAAGTAATAATAACATAAGCCAGCCATATTGTGACACACAGTATGAATATATGAGTGAATGATTTTATATTTTCTCTAACACATAGGACATAATATATGTGATCTATGACGTGAGCCAAGAGGAGTATTTTAAATATATAGGCAGGTAAATAGTGGTGAAGGAATAGAGTGCGGTCCATAAAGAAATAAGGTAAGAAATGTAGCCAATATCCTAAGTAAAGTATGCAACCAGCGTCGTAGAATTTTTGTGATATGTAAGGAGGTAGGTCGGTGTGTGTACGTCTTTGTCGTATCGCGTAGACACAGAGCAACACTCCGTAGAGTAATACTGATAACGTGCCGGCGTACCACGTCACTAAATTACCTATTAAATGTACTTGAGCCTGAAACAAAAAATGTACTTTAATTTAATGCGATGAAATACATTATTTACTACTGAGTGTCAAAACACTTCACTCTCCACTTTCTTGGTTTGCTTGAATTCTGGACATTGAATTCAGGCAAACCAAGGAAAAACATTGAAAAAACCATTGAATTCAGAAAAAACGAAACGTAAAATGGCACTCACAAGAACGACAAATGAAACTTATTTCACTAAGTGGGGATTGAACCCACAACCAACTCAGTTATAGTCCGTCACTATCCAACTGTTTCTACTACTACTACGAGCTTCACGCTTTATCCCTAGCGGGGTAATCACAGATAACGGAGCGCCAAATGTTACTGCCTCTACATACCTCTTTGGCCTCGTCCACTGTCATCACCTCTTCATACATACCCTCCGGGGGCTTCTCATGCTTTTTACGTGACCTTCTCCAGTATCTTTAATACTGTGTTTTCGAAGGTCAACCGAACTCTCCCCCTACCTTTCTTACCACTCACTTATCCATCATAAATCTTTTTACAATTCTTTCATTACTTCGTTCGACGTGCAAACCAGCTGAGCAGGTACCTGCCATTCTGCGTACTTCTTTATTGCGGATTCGATCAGCTAAACTGACTCCGCATATGCTACGAAGAGATCGCATCTCCACGGCATTCATCTTCTTCTGTAATACTCACGTTTCGCTGCCGTATAACAGGGTCGGTACCAAAATTGTATTGTGTACGGCCAAACGCGCAGCTGTGCTGACGTTTCGCCGTCTCATCAATGCAGCTGACGCTCCGTTAACCCTGTTACCGGCAACAATACGCCCTTCCACATCTCGTATCTTCCATCTCTACTGAACATACTTCCCAAGTAAACCTCTTCATTCACTTGTTCTAATATCTTACCACTTACACTGATCTTGCAATCCGTCCTTTCTTCATCTCGTTCGAACTGTTCCATTTATAAAAAATATAGAACTTAAAATTTTAAATTATTGATAAAGTTAAGAATTAAATGTAAACATTAAACTAAATTTAAAAAATATTCAAATTTATGTGTTGAAAATCGCTTTGTAGGTCCTTAATAATAAGGATAATAAAAACATACACATTAATAAGATTGTTATAAACAATTTTCCTCATGAACGTACAAAAAGTAAAGGTTAAACACGAAATAACCATGCGTGGGAAACAGAGTGAACATTAGGTTCTCTCTGGCTACACTATAGTATATAGCATACAGTGTAAAACTAAAAAAACACGAACTAACATTAGAATTAGGTGACAGCCAGTACGCAATAGAGCGGGTGAGTAACGGCCATTCAGCCGGTTCACTCGCAAACATATGTCCATGGGGCGCATCGGACGCATGCGCCGCCATCTTGAATTGAAGTTCCATGAATTTATCCCAAAAGGAGAGCTGAGTCACTGCGGTGGGTATCATCTCAGCTGAGACCAGCTCGCGTTCACGCTCACGCCTATCTTCAGCTGTTAAATTTTTATTATTATGAAACATACATTACATTTTAGACCTTACCTAAAATTAGTCTAATATTAGTTACATTTTCTATATTTATATAAAGGTAAAAAGGTTCAATTAGTTTAATGGTTTCTAGATTTTTTTTAGCTTCACGTTCTACTTCGCCCGTAGCAGGGTAGGAAGAGGGAACCTAGGAACCTAGTGTAAAGTCACTCCGTTCCCATTAAGGCATCATTCCCCACTTCCCGCCAAATTTTTGAGGCATTGTCTGTTGAGTGGTGGAACTTAACGCCTTGTTTTGCCTCGTTAGCATAGCAAGAAAATAAAAATATAAAATATTTCATTGCCCCCGAGTGTGTATCGATCAACAATCATCGCGTTCACAGTCGCATGCGCCACGCGACACGTCACGACGACCTCCGTATAGATAGTATTAATATTAATTTTATCATTCCATTTTGATTATGTTTTCTTTTCTATCTTGGATAGTAAAAAGCGTGAAGCTCATAATAGTTATGTTTAAAGTAAATAAATAATTAACACACACTTTTTGTATACCGATGTTCCTCAACGTTCCATATAGTATCTTGATGCGTAACCACTTTATCAGCGACCACTTCATGTTGGTGGAAACCCCATGATGGTAACTGTCGGCCGCTGAACCGTAGAGCAGACCCTGACTCCACGTGAATAAGTCTTACTAGAGACCTTATACTGTCCCAAGTGGAATCATCACTTTCGCGATTCACTATGTCAACTCGCCATAAATTCTGTGCCGGCATTGATACGTTGTAGTCGATGTAACAAGACACTTCCTAAAAAACATTTATTTAATATTTTAGGAAAATATTGTCATGTAATTGTATTCTTGTGGTTGTTATTATTATTTAAAATTTGCATATAATAAATATTTAAAGTTTTTGACTGTTGTTTGACTGTTACTGTTTGCGGCTTTGTAATTGTTTTTTTTTTAAATAATATATACCTATAGGTACTTAGTAGGTTATGGTTCAGACAGGATGTTAGAAATATTAATATTGCGCGCAGGTTGTACGCACCTGTTAATTTGTTTCCTTTAAGTTGTCAAAGCAAGATCACTTCGCTAGTCAACGTAGAAATAGATCTTTAATTTTAAGTATCTAATTTGCAATTTCTTTCTATAAAACTCTTAAAATTGAATATACCTGTGCTTGCGGCGATACAGGAGCAGCTACATCGTGAGAATTCAACGCCCGACTAGTAATACCATGCAGTAAATGAACAGAATCGCCATGCCGTATCACATCCGGGGGGTGGGAGACGGTTAAGGAGGAATGTTCTGGACGTTTCACTATCCACCAGTTGTTAACATCTTTGAAACTATAACATGTCACTTGTTGCTGGTGGGAGGACCCTCGTCCGTCTGTGTAGCGTACTGGGTATACGTGCGCGTGGGAGTGGAGCCAGCATGTTCGGCCGTGGGAATGTCTGTGTATAATGTATTTTTTTTATTTATTGGTAAAAATAATGAAATAGTAAAAATATGTAAATATGTAAATCTTTATCTATACATATCATAAATAGACTAGCTTTGTTTCCACAACACTACCCTTATAATGAGAAATTATCAGTAACTTTAAATTAACCATTATTTTTAGCAATAATTAAAAGTTTACTATTTATTTTATAAATAGTAAACTTTGTAGTGGAGATGGGAAGTGTCGGTCTGTGAATAATACATTTATGTTAATTTTATTGGAATCCCAAGTGAAGAATATTTTTATAAATAAAATTCTCTATTTTTTCCTATTTCTTAAGGCCTTTTTTTGTCAAGGTTTTAAATATTTCTTTTTATATACTCGAAATAATATAAAAAATACGAATTAGATAAAATTATGCTTGGAAACATAACAAAATGTAATTCAGATAAATGCGGTATCAAATTTATATTAGACTTGACTGTAGCAGGATTTAAAGCTTTTTGAAAGCCCTGATACTGTCTCCTGGAAGGTATGCAAGAGGCGCGGGTCCAAATACCGTTATAACCAAATTTTTGTGTTTTCTAAAAAAAGTATTTTTCTTTCCTTAAAATGTAGAATAATACTTTAATAATAAAAAAAAATAGACCATACATACCTAAGAGTAATTTGAGATCCATGTGAGACATGTAATGGTTGTCCTTTAGTTATACTTGCTAAGCCTCCTTTTAGTGATGCCTGGAAAGCACTGGTCATAACACTATCATGTGGACCAGCCTTAGGCAGCATCGAAAGATGAGCATAAAATACACTTATATAGACAATCAATGGGACTAATATGAGGATAGCATATCTCCACATAACTGAATAACAAAGTTTTAGAACAGATTCGGTTTTCCCTGTGTACTTCCACATTTGTCGTCCAATTAAAAATATTGCTAAATAATATGTATATAGTCCTGAGTATTTAACACTGAAAAAATATATTTTAATTATGGAATAGTGATGATTATTTTTATAAATAGGTAATATATCGATGGAATGGATTAACAAAGGATTTTTTTTATTCAAATAAAATCAGCTTCACGCTATAACCCGCACACAGCAGGATTGGCAGAGGGAACCTAGTGTTGAGACACTCCGTTCCCCACTTTAACAAATACCCAAAATATGAAGTATTTAAATCAGCTACACCCTCTATCCTACACACAGCAGGATAGGCACAGGGGAGCTTGTTGCATAATCTTGGGTAATTACTGATTCTTAACTCAAGACTCTTGACTTTCGTCCCTACGACCAATCAGCAATATACATATACCACACCCAATATTGATAGTGATAAGTATAAATATTTATGTTTTTATTATATTTTCAGATCTCTCAGTATCCTGTTTTATTATAAAAATGCAATAAATGTCTTGTTATACAATTTTGATTATGAATAGTAATAGTTTAGTTTTTCACTTACGAGAAACAGCAACCAAGGGCAACAGCACCAATACTAAGTAATAACACTGAGATAGCTCCAGTTTTACGAGTACTCTTTAAAACACATAGAATACCTAATAATCCAAATAATATTTGAATACTCTCAAGCAGCATAAATCTTGACTGTGCCAGAAAACAATTCTCTGTAAAAAAAAGCACTTCAAGTAATTTATAATGTTGTTGGCAGATTTATGATTAATTGAATATCCAAATAATAAAATGAGTAAAGAAAATGCTTTGTTTATTAAGATTTTATTATCTTATTAATAGAACAAAAAAAATAAACGGATGCAATTTCTTGTGGGGGGTTCCAATGCATGGAAAGAATATTGGAGCAGTGCCTGGGACTTGAGTACTAATTGTAGACTAAAGTATTTATTTAAAATGTGCATTTACACTTGGTTTGTCCAAGCTCCTCTTGATACCTAATCAAATTGGAAAAAAAAATAAAGGTTTGCCTTCCTATTAAATCTTACACAATCCCTACAAGTGAGTAATTAAGTCTACATTGTGGTATAAAAATTACCTGTTATAACATATTTTTATGAAGATATTGGATAAAAGTATATGTAATTGAATAACTTAAATAACTTACCAAATAAGACTAAAAGAGCAGCTAGTATGGCTGTCCATTGATAAGTAGATATTTCCAGCATTAACTGATAAGTCATAGGTACAATCAAGCTTCCACTTATAGCTGGAACTAAGCGCAATGCTTTAATAGGGACTGAATCACTATATGGAGAGCCTATTCTGTCGAAAGTAAAGTTGCCATCATAACCAGCCAGATGCCCTGCCAAATATAGCAACTGTTTTCCTAATGGTGGATGAGCATCAAAAAAGAATACACCTTTGGTATACAGAGAAACATATCTTCCATAATGCAGTTCATCAAATCTACAAGTATAACAAAGAAATAATCCAGATATATTATAAGAATAGTATAGCTACAATGTTTAATTCAAAAGTATGTACTATCAAATCATATGTAAAGATACTAACACAATAAATTTTGGCTCTTCCAAGTTATAAAGTCTAGTACCAAGTGCCAATATCCATAATCCAATAAAAACAATATCAATTTCCACTCGTAGATATATGCTCGAAATTGCATGATATATATCTCCAGTGTTTTGTATATTGTCTTTAGATTCGACTTCATTTTCGGCTGGTGCTCCGTCTCCCTTAAATATAAGATGAACTTTAATAGACGTAATATAATGTAAAAATAAATAAAACAATAGAATTACATACCACTTCTCTATGAGAAATTTTTAAGGACTTATTTGTAAAACATTTTTCTGATTCAGTAGGTTCGGCGACCTCGTTTAAGTTTTTGGAAGGCTTACGATTCTTCAAAGATTTTGTTTCCATTATGACTATCTATTACTTTTACTGCTAAAAACTGCTAAAAGCTCTTCATTACGATAACAATTTATATTAGAGTTATCATTTGAGCGTAGTCATTGAACCAAAACAAATAATAAAGTTACGTTACGATGAAAAAGCATATTTCGTGGAACTTTCTAAGTACCGCAATGTGTAAACGTAACTTTGACAGCATACCGCACGTATACAGTAGTAGTAAAAGCACTACCTACAGAACACAGAACTTGAAAGTTGAATGAATACTGACGTGAGACATCTGCCGTCTGACACTGACTTAACCACCTTAATTGACAGCTAGTACGAAATTAATGAAATTAAAATAACAAAAATACAAAATATTTGCAAAATAAAAAATTAAATTATATTTAAAGAAATAGAAAGTAGAATTCCTAAAAAAATATATTTCAAATAGCAATAAATGTTATGTTGTTACTTAATTTCTCATTATAACGTATATTAAACACACGATAAAAAATTTCAATTTTTTAAATCTATTGCTAAATAATCCGTTGATCATAAATCATTATTCATTTCGTTGTCAAAATTTGGCGGCTTTTGGTTATTTCATATTTATCATAGAACTAAATATTTAACCAAGTAATCAAATATAATTGTATAATTTATATTGGTACTTAAATTGAATATTAATGTGAAAATCTATTTTATATCAAAAAAGATATTGCGCAGTATAAATATAAAAGTAAAATGTAAACATTGTATAAATATTTAAGTAAATGCAAATTTTAATAATAAATTAATACTGAATATTTATTAATTCAATTTAATTCCTTTTAAATATGAATAAAAACAATGATATACTTCTTTGTCCTGTATGCGAGAAAGAATTTGAAAAGGAAGTAATAGAACAACATGTAAACAAGTGCCTTTTTCTTAATTCTTTGTCGGAAAATAAAACGAAAAGAGATAGTTCTCATTTAGAAGAATCCTCTCACAACAAAAGATCCAAATTTGATACAAGTCCAATTAGTAGCACATCAACATCTAAGGTAAGTTATTGAACTAATTTAATGCATTTAATTTTATATTTAATTTTAACATATATATTAATATAACTACACAATATATTACATATAGTTGCAGGTTTCCCCACAAATACAACGCAAATCATCATTTAAAAATAAAGCAAGTACTCCTGTTTTGAATGAAAAAAAAAGTATTCCACTGGCAGAATCTATGAGACCTAACTGTCTGGATGATATTGTTGGACAGAGAGAGTCGTTTGGAGTTGGATCAATGTTACATTCTATGTTAATTAAGAAAAAAATACCCAACATGATATTGTGGGGGCCTCCAGGGTGTGGAAAGGTCTGGAGAATTTTTATTATTTAAATGCGAAAATGTGCACTTTTACATACAGTATAAAAAGATTAAAAAATAGAATAATAACAATAAAACTAATTTTATTACTAAACATTGCGTTCATTTTAGACATCCATAGCAAATGTAATTTCCAATATTTGCAAAGAGCAAAATAATATGCGTTTTGTGAAATTATCTGCTACAATGTCTGGTATAAATGATGTCAAAGAAGCTGTAAAAATAGCTAAAAATGAAGCTCAATTCCAGAGGCAAACCGTTATGTTCATGGATGAAATTCATAGGTGAAATTTAAATATTATTTATTTTGTATTGAATCCTGTATGCATATAATAGAGTAAGCAGAGAGAGCCTAGTGTTAACTTACTACTTTTCCCTGTTTCTACCTGATTTTGAGACATTGTGTTTTGAGTGGTCAAATTCAGTGCTGAACTGTTTCTTACCAGATTGGAAAAATGAATGATAATTAATGGTCCGGATTAGGAAGACATCCAAAATCATTATGCTTATAGTAATAGAATATCTTTTTTTACAAGTTTTACAATGCGAATAATTTATAATATTATAAAAGTTTAATATGCATTTATTTTTATTTAAGATTTAACAAGTTACAACAAGATACATTTCTTCCGCATGTGGAGAATGGAACAATAACTTTAGTAGGTGCCACTACAGAAAATCCATCATTCAGCTTGAACAATGCCCTTCTAAGTCGATGTAGAGTTATTGTACTGAGTAAGCTGACTGTAGATGAAGTATGGCAAATTTTAGAAAGAGCTGTCTTAAGGAATAATTTAGCTCTAATAGTTGACAGTTGTGATGAAAAATTAGATGCTAATTATGATAAGGAAAAGTAAGTTAGTTAGTTTAAAAAAAAGGATTGCTTTTTTGTTTTTGTAAAGCAGAGAAAGCAGAGGAAACCTAGTGTTTCCATTTCCCATGCATTACCTAATTTTCGAGCTATAACCTGAATGAGTCCTCAAGTTCAGTTTGAAAAAAGTGTTTTTTTTTTCATACTGCAATTGAACTAAGAATTAAAATGTCTGATCTATGCTTTTATATATAAATTTGTTTGATTGACTGCAATATTCTCAGGAACTTTTGCAGGTACTCATATTAAAATTAAATTAAATAAATATTCAAATTGACAAAAACATTTTTTTGTCAATTTGAATATTGATAATCCGTAAATTGGAGAAGGCTTTAGGTGATATTCATGGGCGTAGGGCATACAACAACTATTGCTTTTAATTACGCATCTACATTTTACATATTAGTTGTAATTCTATAGAATTAGACTTTTGCATTTTATTAAGTATTATTTTTATTGACTTATTATTCTTATTTAAGATATATAATAGAAAGGAAATCAATTCAATGGTTAGCTGAAGTTTGCGATGGAGACGCGCGGGTCGCTCTCGGCGCTTTAGAACTTGTACTGAATGCTGGTTCAGCTTCATTAACAAAAAATAACTCACAGTTTATTGGTTTGGAAGATTTGAAGAATGGCATCAAGGTAAAATGCATAGTAAAATAAATGTATATATTTTAAATATCAGAAAAAAGTCTGAAATTATTTTAATGCTTGATAGACTTCTTAGGAATCTATTTTTTTAAAAATCGTATCATAGTATTAGATGTTTTTTTCTACGTTGCATTGGTAATTGTAACAAATGTTTAGTTAGTCTATAGAATTGTGCATAAAATGGGGATAAGGTTTCTTGTTAATATATTCCCTCTGCCACCTACCTTGCTACATGTGGCATACCTAATTATCGTCTTTATTGACTCCCAGCGGTCCCACATCCTCTACGACCGCCAGGGCGAGGAGCACTACAACGTGGTGTCCGCCATCCACAAGTCGATCCGCGCGGGGGACGACAACGCGGCGCTGTACTGGACGACGCGCGCGCTGCACTCGGGGGAGGACCCGCTGTTTGTGGCGAGGCGGCTTGTGAGGGCCGCTGCCGAGGATATCGGTACGATACTGCCCTCTTCTTTTTACTTGAGAGTTACAGTACGGTAGACTATTCGTGATCGCCCTGATAGAATATTAGCGCATAGTTAAGAAAACAATGACAAAACAGCGATTCCATTTTTACATGTAATTTTTACGTATGATTGGGCTTCTAGGGTTAAGTCACTTACCAACACCATGTTCAGTAACCATGAATGATCCTTTTCCCATAGAAAGAGTACATGCCATTATTGATAACTATCCTCAATGCTTAAAGTAAAAAAAAATATTATTTTTAACAATATTTGAGCAAGACTAAATATATTTAAATAAAATAGTAACTTCTCAGCCTAATACAACATACGTTTTTTGCACGGTTTCCAAGTTTCCAAGAAGATTCTAAAATATTTATCCTTATACTAATAACATTTTAAAAATTCATTCATTCTAAATAGTATCAAGATGGTAAATAGTAGGAACCAGAATCGAATTTGTTAACACAAGGTTTCCTCTGTCTGAAATTAAAATAATTTGTAGGGTTAGCCGACCCTAGCGCACTGGTGGAGGCAGTGGCTTGTCTGCAGGGCTGCCAGCATGTGGGCATGCCGGAATGCGACGTGCTGCTGGCGCAGTGCGCCGTGCGACTCGCGCGCGCCGACAAGAGCACGCAGGTGTACCGCGCCATGAGGCGCGTGCAGAGCTCCTTGAGAGACGCCAAGGGGCCTTTGCCGTCTGTTCCCTTACACTTGCGAAATGCGCCTACTAGGTTAATGAAGGATTTGGGTGAGTGCATTGAGTTATCTTTTGTCGTTTCTAGTTTAAATCATATTTAAGTAATAATAATAACTCCATGGGATGTGTCTCATTTTTCTGTTTTAATAGAATACTCTTGCTCAATTGAAATAAGTATTGTGTCATTTATGAAAAGATTATATTATCTTTCATTTAACAAGCAATGTATAAAACCTTTATGTAAGGTAGTGTTTTCAATAACAAATGCTAAAGTTACAATTCATAACATATAAGTAATCTTGAGATCTTAAGTAATCTTAATTTCTTTGTGAAATCTGTCCTAACAATACACTTTAGGATTGGATAACAAGAGAATACTTTCATGTATTTTTTTTCCTCAATGAAAATTTATTTCAGGATATGGAAAAGGATATAATATGCGACATCGTGATCAATCTGGACTCACATACATGCCTGAAGGACTTGAAAACATTAATTATTTCGATGAAGACGACAATGGATAGCTAACAATGGTTATATGATGTAAGACTTACTGTTATTGTTTATCGATAATTGTTATATTTGTAATGATAATAAATATAATTAAAATACATAGATTCTAGTGTCAATGTTTTAATTGGGATAATCTCATTTCACAATATGACATGGTAAAAATTGACTATTTACAAGACGCACACATCACTGTAACAATACAAATTTTACCTATGTTGTACCATCTTAACACTTCACGTTGCCATAATTTTCGGTCCTATATTTATAAAAATAAAATAACATTATCTTAATTTACAACATTTGCTACTGCACATTGTGCACAAAAATACATATAAATTTACATTATTCTAGTCGTTCGAGCCTGAGACATTGCGATTCGCGTACGATCTTTATAAACAGAGATCGTATTTCGGACTATCCATGAACAACAAACAGCCACATGATATATATACAAATTAAATTGATATTCGATTACCAAAATGACTATTTTGATCTTAATATTACTCAGCACTGTCATTTGTGTAATGTAGAAATTAAAATATTTATATTAGCTTATAATGTAAAAAAATTATGAATGGGTATTTACTACCATTGTTGAAAGTCCGCTTAATTAAAATGTGCCGGTACTTACGCAAACAATTGTAAAATTTGTACAATCTTATACTAAATGTTGCAAGTAATACTAACTTAACACTAAGCCTGAAGCGACAAAACGAATAGCCTAAAATAAATTAGAATCAGACTTCTAATTTGGATCCTAAAGATGTAAGGAACAGATTTTTTTGTCTAAATAATCAAGAATGTAAAAAAACTAATCAATTAATACATGTATTTTAAAACGTTGGTCAGAAATTCATAAATCAATAAATAACAGAAAGTATAGACAAATATATAATGTGGAACGTATGCAGATATGAAAATAGTATACAATATATAAAGTATAGCTAATGCTACAATTGAACTTAAAAAACGTAGTCGGGTCCGGCCATGTCGATCGCCCATCTAAATTTATCCCGTTGAGTTTTGTTGTAAATCTTCTCGATGGGAACACCATGCTTTTTGCACCTAAAGAAAATACAAATGTCGTTAATAAGGAATGTTTGTAAAGATATTTATATTTTAAACAAAATTAACACTAAGTGTGACTGTTAAATCAACTAGTTGTGGGTGCCCAGTTCATTAAGGCTGATGGATGGACTCGAGGAAGTGAAATATTTATTTACACTTATGTTTACGCTTTGGTGTCGAGGCAATATGCGGCGTTGAGTTTCGCCACTCAGCACGCAATACCTACAGAATTCGGCGGAGTGGGGAACGGAGTGTCTTAACACTAGGTTCCCTCTGCCTACCCTGCTGTGTGCGAGATACAGCGTGAAACTGAATTGATTTTAAAAAATTAAAAGTATTTTATTTTTGTCTCAATTTCAAGGAAAATGAAGTGGCTTCACACTAGGTTGCCCCAGTCCATTCTTGTATAAAATACACTAACTCACCAAGCAACAGAAATACGTGGGTCGAGATAATTAAGTTTAGAGGTGCCGAGAGCAATTGTTTTGTTTTCATCACGATCAGTCTCTTGTAATTCTAATTTCTTTAATTGTTCTTTAAGACGTTCTAACGCCTTCTTTTTCTTATCACATGCTAATTTTTCTTTAACTGAGCCTCTCTTGGCAGCTTTGGCTGCATCTCTTAGGTCTTCTTCGGCCTCATCCACTTGGTCTCGTTTAGTTTGAATTTTCTCTTTTAATGCCTCCATAGACTTCGAATGACCTGAGGAATTAATTTAATTAGTGTAGAATTATATTTGTCAATGCAGTACTTCAAAAAATTATTAAAATATATAAATAATAATTTTCTCAACAGCACTACTCAGATAGAGCAAACCAACAAGAAAAATATTTCAAACATACTAACACTTCCATCCTGTATACAGAGTAAATTTGCAAATTTTTTTCGTTTTTCTGTTATATACATTTTTATATTTTTTGAAAGTGTAAAAAAAATACAAAATTGACCTTTATTTTATTTAGTAGAGAATTCAAATTAATTTTTCAAAGTGTTAAAATCTTCTGATAATACATATATGCTCATAGTTTTTTTTAGAAAAGCTTTTTTATCTCTTGATAATTTACTAAATAGACTGATGGCAGGTTTACTCTAAGCTGGCGATGTGTGATTTGCTGTTTATATCTATTACATATTTCATTCAATAAAAAAACCAACACTTTCTCAATTTATATATGATTAACAGTAAATATTTTAGTTTTTTTTATAATTGCAAATGCTATTTAAGTAAAAATTTTAATGTTATTAAACATTAGATCTTACCTTTAGGGACGGCTCTTTGATGGTTGCAAAGGATAGCAACTGCCCGATTTGCTCTGTTGTAGGCTAAAATTTTTTCTGGTACTGAAGCATCTGGATCAGTGAGTTCATCCAATTGCATTTGTAAAGTTATAGATGCATTGTATGTACGGAAGACTTTAGCAGTCAGCCCCGGCATCAACTCTTTCAAATGTTCATTTAGTGTTTGTGTATTTAGTCTATCAAATAGGTCATCACTTCCTTTTTTATTTTCCATAAATAACTCGAGATTCTTGAACACTCTTTTTTCCACTGGCACTTCATTGTAATATCTAATGGAATCTTTACCCAGAAAATCAAACACTACAACATATTCTTTTCCATCTTTCTCCTTGTGCAGTTCAATATGTTCAACTCGAAGGGAACAGCAACCAACTGTATCTGCTTGATCATCATCTTTTTCATTACCAGCTCTCAAAGCTAACTTATCAATGAAGTACAACGCCACGGCTCGTTGACGGACACGCATTTCTTTAGCTTTCCAATCTGCCTTGTATGTAGCTCTAATTTTGTCTATACTCTTATGTAAACTCCTAGCAGTTTCGTATTTTTGCCAATCTTTTTCACCTTTAAGCTTAGAACTAGGATTTAACATAACATATTTGGCTTGGCCTTGGACATTTTCAGTCCAGGAAGCTAACCATGTGACAGTATTGTCATGCCTAACTTCTTTCCACTTGTGACCAGCAGGAGGTTTAGGTACTTTGCTATCCTTTGAACAATTAATTAGAACATCTTCAGGCATTACACGTCTTTTGAGCATTCCCATTTTTGGATGCTCTCCTCTTCCTCTAAAAAGTCCCGGTGGTTCTATTCTAAAGTTACCAATTTTTTCTTTATGTCCATCTATTACACAAAAGCCATACTCTTTTTGAATTTCTTCATTTTTTGCTTTGAGTGCTGCCTTCTCTTCTTTTGTACGATTTTTATTTTTTTCTGATACACTTAGGAAATATGCTTGCATTTCCTTAAAGTCACATTTTGAAAGATCTTTTATAAGTTTTGTTTCTTCATGTGTCATAACTTTGCGCCAATCACTAAAGAAATTATTGTTAAATGTTGATTTGGTAGTGTAATCATGATCTAACATCCGCGCGTAGAACCCTGCAACTTCTTCAGTGTCCTGAGACAGTTTAACTACTTTACCGTCATAGCGGAATTTAACATTTTCAGGCAATGGTTCATAAGCAGGTGCAAACAGTGGGCCTTTATGTTCAAGGAAATACCATTTAGTACCATCTTCTTTTTTAGACTCTTCCCACCTATAAAATTTCATATGTTAGCTTGGTATATTTATAAGTTAAATAACTATTTTCATAATATAATTTGGAAAATATTTACACTTTTCGAAAATGTCGCAGTTGTCTCACTGTTTGAATATTTTCGGAAGCTAGAGCTACTTTCAATATTGACTGAAATCGAATGAACCTTATTCTAAACCTGACAATCATTTTATTTTTTAATGACCTAAACATAACCTAAAGCTTATGACTTTTGAGGTTAGCATCACAGTATAAAAATATTATAGCGCCATCTAGTGACAATTTTAACATACCATCACATTATTGCTACAACAAAAAATATAGTATGTACTGGTAATTTAAAATCACAAAAATGGTTGCCCTATAAACTTTGCATTTTTGATTCACGGGTTTACAGCAATTTATATTCACGCATTTTCCTATTGTTGGAGAATATATAGGAGAAACTTACTTGATCTCCCACTTCTTTTTATTTTACTAAATTTTTTTTTAGCTTCACTATATAGTGAAGCTAAAAAAAAAATTCTGTGTACAGTTTACAGAGGGCAACCCAGTGTTGAGACATCCATCCCATTTCCCAACTCAACGCTGCGATATGTAAAGTCTGACACCGTGCCAGTGCACCACAGCGACTCAAATATTAGAGATAATATTGTAGCCTTGGTCATCAGAATTTCATGACAGGTTGTGCACTTTCAAATACATAATACACTCTGCCTATATATTATAGTTTATAGTAGCTCTTAATATAATTATACATTTCTTGACATAATATATTTACCACTTCCAAACTTCTTGTTCTTCCTCTTCTTTTTTCTTGCGTTTTGTAGGACTAGGGCCATCTTCAGTTTCAGATTTCATACTTTTACTGGATCTAGTTTTTTCAGCTTTCTTTTTCTTCTTTTTAGGTGCTTCTTCTTCATCATAATCATCATATGATTCTTCAAAAGATTTTATAAATAATAAATAAATATATTTTGTAATAAGGAATAAAGGATTATTTGTTGTTTATTAAATAGAAAAGAAAACTATTTTTTTGTAAACATTTTTACAAATGTATGCAAAATAAAAGGTTATTCAAAATAAAGTTATATAGTCTCACACAGTACAGGTTAAAGCACCATTATAAAATTAAAATTATAGTGTTTCACTAGACAATTGAAAGACTTAACAGAGTGAAAAGTTACCTTTTTTAATTTTCTTTTTTGATTTTTGGCGTTGAAGTAAAGGTATGTCTTCTTCTGCTCCGCTTTCACTGGCTGCTCTCTTCTTCTTAGATGAAATACGATCTAACTATACGAAAATTGAGAAAAATGTTACTAATTAAGCATATATATATATATATACACATACATGAGTAATAAAAAAAAACCATATGATATGGATAATATTCACTTTTATTTTAGTAATGTATGCTTTTATACATTAACTATTATATAAATAATGTAATTATTTATGTGTTACCTATGAATATGTTAACTTACATACATACTTTAATTATAATGTTATATTATTAATATATCTGTGTGGTAATTTGAAATAACACATTACAAGTTTACTTACTAGTGGTATATTTTCTTCTTCACCAGACATACTTTCATCATCAGCAGGAAGTTCTGACAGGGGTTCATCTTTGAACTGAGACATTGAATAGTCACAAGAGGACATAGTAGTGTTGGCACCTGCATACCCATCATACTCCACATCCACTTTTATTTCCTCTTTAACTTTAACCTCTTCTACCTACAACCATAACAAAATGTGTCACAAAAATATTTTTATTTAATTGATTATTTTTTTATCAATTATGCATAAAAAGTGTAAATATAAATAGCACATATACCAATAAATATATATAATAAGTATGTGAAGTGTTTGACTGTAAACACAATAGTTGCGGGTTTGACATCCACTTAGAGGAATTAATTATTTTTATTTACTCACTTTGGTAAGAAGACAATTCACGACGTTGTTTTGTTACTCAAAACACAATGTCTCGAAAATTAGAAAGTCTTGATACTAGGTTCCCTTCGCCTCCACTACTATGTGCATGCTAGAGTGTGAAGCTAAATAATAAATGTGTGTGTGTAAAATATTAATTACCTCCATAGGTTCATGTTTAACAGAGTACTCTTCACTATCTTCACTTTTAATTTTTAAATGTTTTTCACTGCTACTTTTATCCTTACTTTTACTAGAGCTATATAAAAAAATATATAAATATTATTATCTAGTAAAACATTGTAAATTTAGAAATATAATATATAAATCATAAAATAATTTGATTTGGTGGTCTGCCCATTTATAAGTTAGTGTATGTATTAGAAGAGAGAAATAAGATTCAATAGTTAGAAGTTTATTATGCCCAGGTTTATTTATCAAATAGTAGCCCACTGTGGCTTCACTTGCTTGCACTACATAATTAACAGTTTACTAATCTGCATTACTTTAGGTTGATAATAATATCATTTTAAAAACAATATCTATATTGAAAAGCAAAGTTTCAGAGAATTTATTAAAACAGTTATTTATAGTATTTTGTTGATAATTTTTGTTTATTGTATAACTTTTATTTATAAACCCATTGTAATAAAAAAAACACTTAATGTTGAGGAAAGCTTTTTAAAAAGTGAAATTAAATAAGCCGTTTTCGAGATTATCGTGAACAAATGCACAGACAAAAATTTTAAGTAATTGTTTTTGGGTTTTGTTAAGTTGGTTGGTTGGTATGTTAATAAATGCCACAATGAATTTTTTTAACTTATATATCTTCTATGTACAGACACCAATCTGTTCAAGTTTATTATAAGTATAGAAGATTTAGATCAAAGTAAAGATTTATTAATTACTATATTTTATCAATTTAGTTAAGTATATGTAAAAATAATAATAGAACTGTCAATAATAAATGTATATATTAATAGCAACCCATTCGCAGCATGAACGCTTGAACCACTTGATTCTTTAATAATCAGAACTTCTTTCATGAAGAATTTAAACAGATTTGAATAAAATAAACACTTAATGTTACAGGGAGTTTGCCCAAATACAGTAGTGAAAACTTTATTTAAATAGGTTAAGCAGTTTCTGAGATTAGCTTGCAAAAGCACACAGACAAAAACTTTACATATCATTGTAATCAAAATTTTTGTATCTGTGCATTTCATAGAACCTTAGTTACATTAATAATAAACTGACTTACATTGATAAATGTCTATAATAATAGATTTTCTCATATTTCTTCCACATACCAACAATGACCAGTCTTAATTTTATGAAATGTATAGATTTAACATTTACCTTTGTTTATCTTTAGAACTGGAGTGTCTGTCCTTATCACTGCGGTGTTTATCCTTATCACTTCTGTGCCGATCTTTTTCATCTCTTTCCCTGTCCCGATCCTTGGATTTGTGTTCCTTGTCTTTTGAAGAGGAATTTGATGATGACTTCTTTTCCCCATCGTTTGATCTATGTTTGTCTCTATCACTCCTGTCTTTCTCCCTATGTTTGTCTTTATCACTTTTGTGTCTATCCCTGTCCTTGTTGGTACGATCTTTTTCTTTTTCAGAACGATCTTTATCCTTGTGCCTATCTCTGTCTTTGTGATCCCTGTTCCGTTCCTTATCCTTACTTGAAGACTTATGAGAGCTGCTATGATTTTTACTGCTTGAATGTTTGTCTTTTTCTTTATCCCTGGTAAAATAAAAATGATTACCAATTTGCACACTATCAAATTTCAATTTCTTATAAAACCTATGATTAAATATACACAATAAAGAATATTATAGAAATGTGAGAATGGAGATAGAATGGAGATAAAAGGAAGTTTCTAGAACATCTAACCTGCTTGAACTGCTATGTTTCGAGGAGCTCTTATGCTCTCTGTCACGATCTTTATCACGATGTTTGTCCTTGCTCGAAGACTTGTGACTACTTTTATGTTTTTCGGAGCTGCTGTACCCGTTGTGGATGCCGTTCACGTGTTCACTTTTGTTTCCATTTACCTTTCCCTGTGAATAGCATATAATCGGGATTTTTAGTTTAAGATATTATTTTTATTAATACCGCAGAATTACTTCAATAAGAGCCTTATTTAAATAAAGAATAAATAAAACGTTAGTATTTCAAAAAAACGCAACCAAGTGACGCTTTGCTTCTTTCTTATGCGAGAACTATAGTAGACGCCATATTGGGACTTAGAAAATTTTCGCTTTGTAGTCCGGACGACCACCAGTAAACAGAAAGATATACACGTTGTATTATCAAAAATGATTAATAAAAGAAAGTAACAAATAAAATTACAATTATTTAAATACTTACTGAATCGCAATCATTATCACTGGCTGGATTTTCAACGCTCATTTTGCCTACGTATAACGTCGTTTGTTCGAGATTACATGAGGCCGGTCGACCGAACGCAATTTTTCTAAGTGCCGCGATATGACGAGTGCGCATGCGGCGTTCGGAAATCGCAGCAACTTCAAGTGAAGCAGTTCAATGCTCGCATTAGTTGCTAACTTCGTTTCATGTGGCAAAGTCATTTGAAACGTATGTATTTTATTTTTAATGATTATAAAATTAAAAATAAAGGGAATTATCTATATTTATAAATAATTTGAAATATTTGGAAAAAAGATTCATGTTGTTCAGATTCAGGTTCTATTGTATGAAATAAAGATAAAGGTGAGTATTTTAAAAATTTTTACTGGCAAACTTGGACCGCTTGAGTTGCTGACATTTGATTTTTTTGTTATTCGTTTAATAGTTTTACTGTGCATATATACTCTGTAGAGTATACTTTCCTCTTTTTTAGTGTTTCGAAGTTCGAACTTAGGGACTTCGCTGTCTTTTCTCCTCTTTTATAGTGGTAACTGAAAACAATATACAGTTAATAATACTGTAGTAATACAATGCTGTCAAAGACTACTTTAGTATAATACTATAAAAAGATCTATTCTAATAAGGCGATTGGTTACAGTAAGTATTTGTGCTATTCTTTAGGTTAAATAGATTTTATTTTCATAATTATAGTTCCAAAACAAATGCTCAACTCTATCTTATCGTCTTGAACCTAGCATGTAATCTTTTGTCAGTAAGACAAGACAATCTAGGTCTAGGAAAAGACATCGTCTTATCCAAAAATAAACCATTAAAAAATACTATTCACCGCTACCCCGTTAATTCAAAATGCTTACGTCAACTTATCCATGTTTAAATTTATCAAAATCTTATATTAATTTAAGAAAAGGCGCTTTTATGTGTAATTGACAAAGGGATTGTGCCTTAAAGACATCTGTGAGACACATTAAGTTTGATTACGGCAAAGGTATTCGCATATTAGTGATCGATGTGATAAAAAAAATCAACCTATTTCCATTTTGTAAAGATTGTTGTATGGTTAATCTTATATCATGATGGAACAGTAGATTACTTATATAAATAAAAGTGTTATTTTGCTTATCATATTCATTGATCCTAAGATGATAAAAAATGAAGCCAAATACAGCAGAGTAGGAGAAGGGAACAGTATTAAGACATTGTGTCCTCACTATCTCATTCCCATGAATGGGAAATGAACTCAAAACAATCATGTAAGCAGACACTCTGATGCTGCACCACAATGGCCAATGAGGAGTTCAATTGTTGTTATTCCTCTTAATCCTCTCTTCTCCTAATATTAGCTTCGTTATAGTTAATGTTTAATTCTTTATGTACTTTTAATGTGTTTAAGGTGTTATATTTTGTATATCAATAATAATAAAATCTTTTATTTCAAATGTAATTTAGCAATTCAAATGTTGTTTGAAGTGTTAGTAGTATTTATATACAATTTACTTATTAGTAGTGTTTGTATTATTTCATATGGACTCTTCTTTCGGTTTTATTTCATATGGACATCTCTTAGGCCTCCTTTAGCTTGTTCCATTCATCTCTGGTCTGATTCTTCTTTAACCAAGCCAAGAGCAAAAGCTCTCCACAAGCGTCAGCTATATCATCTAACCATGTTTTGTAGGGTTGTCCAACTTTGTGTTTCCCTATTTTACCTTTCCATTTGGCTAGTAGTATCCATCTGTTATGAAAGCCTCCGTGAGTGCTTCCATTATGTTTGTTATTTATGTGCTTATCTCTTATTTTTTGATTTTCTTTATTCTGAATATACTTCTTTCCATTACTTCATTGGTCCATATCTGTATATACAGTGTATTCTTCATGTAGCTGGCTTATCATCTCATTCAGTTCTCTTACATTTTCAGTTATAACAACTATGTCTTCTGCAAATCTGAGATGGTTGAAGTAGCAACCACAGAGTCTAACTCCTAAATATGTTTTCTAGGACAACAATGAAAATCTTTGGTGATAAAGAATCTTCTTGACACACTCCTCTTTTTATGTTTATTTCTTTATTTGAAAGTCAAAGTCAAATAATTTTATTCAAAATAAGAACTTCTATGCTTCATTTTTTGAATGTCAAACAATTTAACCACCAGTTCACTAAAGTTAATGCCTCAGGCCTGAGAAGAACCGGCACAAGAAACTCAGCAGGACTTTTTTTTAATCAATTTTATACAAATATAATATATTTAATTATTTGTGACAATGATACCTTTGAAACAGACTGGACATTTCATTCCCAAGGCATGTTATCATTTATAAAATTATTAATTTGGCAATAAGTTTTACACACACACATCTTTTAACATTTTTTTAAAATTGTGATATAGAAAATTCTCTGACGTTTTCTAGGATCCTATTGTAAAAGCGTATACATTGTCCCATAAATGAATTACGGATTCATTGCAATCAAATAATGGGTGCACTAAGTTTAGGCCTATTTCTGGTATTAATATTATGCACATCACCAATTTAGGTAAAATCATGAATGTTTTTCTTAACATACATAACATTTTCAAAAATATATTGATTTTTTTAAATTTTTGCCTGAAGGAGTCTTTGTCTCTAGTCTGACTTTTATTTTTATTGAGTATTTGTTTCTAGTCTGACTTTTTGGTGGTGCTGTTTGGATATGTTTTTTATAATATTGATATATTTTTAGTTGATGTTCTGCTGTCTTAATGCAACCCAGATTGGATGTGACTGATGTTGTCAAATTTATTGTAATAAAGGCCACATACAGAGATCTATTCAACTCTCTGTATTTGTCAATGATCTGGTCTAATGTTTGAATGTGGTATGTCATGCCAAAACCTGCTTGTAAGCCAGCTTGTTCTCTTGGTTGTAACACATTTGTGACACATTCATCAAATTATAAATTAATATCTGTGTCAATTATTACTACTTTGTGAAAATCAAATAAAATAAATAAATCAGCTTCACGCTGTATCTCGCACACAGCAGGGTAGGCAGGGGGAACCTAGTGCTAAGACACTCCGTTCCCCACTTTCTGCCGAATCCTGGAGGCATTGCGTGTTGAGTGGCAGAACTCAACGTCGCGCTTTGCCTCGACACCAGAGCGAAGAAATGGAAATATAAATTTAAGTAAATATTTCATCTCCTCGAGTGGGGATCGAACCCACAACCAGTCTATTTGCAGTCACACCTTGTGCCGCTGCGCCACGACTGGCCTCTACTACTTTGTTAAATTGGTAAAAAAATATTGTTGATTACTATTGTGTATATATATTTATTTATTTTGTTACAGGAGCAGACTGTATTTTTACTGGACCTCTTTTTAATATTTACTATTGTGTAACTTTATCTCTTTACTTTTACTTTTTAATCTCCCTTGTGTGTTGTTCATATAATGTGCCTTTGACAAAGTAAATTGTACTCATCATCTGAAGAACTAAGAAGGAACTGACCTCTAACTCTCGTCTATATATTACTTTACAGCAATTACATTTATCAAAGCTTCTAGTAAATGAATAGAGTTCCTAAAATTTGGAAAAATAGGTCACATTAATATAACATATATTTTTCTAAGTAAAAAAATGTCTAATGTGTCAAAAAATGCACAAATCTCTGGTGATAATTCAGATGGTTGCATAAATCCACGTACAAATTTAAAAAGGCATGCATCTGATACAGATAATGATATACCTGTTAAAATACAAGTTTCACATGCAAATATTGTTGCTGAGCACTATAATCGTATAACAGAAAAAGACTTGAGAGAAAGGTTTAATTCACCTATTTTTTATCTTAGAAATTTTAATAATTGGGTAAAAAGTGTACTCATTCAAGAGTATACTGACAAAATCCGACAGAAAGATTATGGAAGACGTTTGAAAATATTAGATATATGTTGTGGCAAAGGAGGTGATTTAAGTAAATGGCAAAAAGCTCATGTAGATCATCTTATTTGTGCTGATATTGCAGGAGTCTCAGTAGAACAATGTAAAAGTCGTTATGAAGACTTACGTCGTCGTACTGGACGTTTATTCACAGCTGAATTTATTGCAACGGACTGTACAAGAAATACATTACGTGATAAATATAATGATCCTTCAATAAAATTTGACGTTGTAAGCTGCCAATTTGGGTTGCATTACAGTTTCGAGAGCTTAAGTCAGGCTCGTTGTATGTTGTCTAATATATCAGAATGTTTGAAACCAGGTGGTTATTTCATTGGAACTACTACAGATGCATATGAAATAATTTCTCGATCAAAAAAGTCACCAGATGGAACATTTGGAAATAGGATTTTCAACATTGAGCTATTATTCAATCCTAAGGAAGATTGTCCCCTCTTTGGAGGCAAATATAATTTTCACTTAGATGGGGTAGTGGATTGTCCTGAATTTATAGTTAATTTTGAATTATTAGAATTGCTGGCTAAAGAATATGGTTTAGAATGTGTATACAAAGCTAGTTTTGCAGAATTTTATAATGAATTTTCTGGAAAATACAGAGATTTGTTACATAAGATTAAATGCTTTGAAAACTATCCTGCTACTTCCGAGAAACAACTAATTGGAGAAGAAAAAGAATATGATCATGCAAAAAAGTATTATGAAAATATGGAAAATAAAAATGGTTCACTTGGGACAATGAGCCAGTGTGAATGGGATGTGGCAAGTAAGTAGAAAATATGTGTTTTTTGGCTTCATGTTCTATAGCGCACATAACGAAATATTAAATATTTCATATCCCCCCAGCGGACCCACGATCGTCACGTCTGCTCGCTTGTGCCACAAAATATTTAAATAGATATATGTTTTTAAATTTTAAATAAGTATTTTTTTATTTACTATGGTAAAAAGTTAGCATTAAAATAATATATTTAAAATTAATAATATCTATATTTTTTTTTTATTTCAGCAATATATTTAACATTTGCCTTTAAGAAATGCAAGTCAACATGGGACGCAAATGGGAAGCCTGTTTTCATTACCTCAGACAAGGAGATGCCATCTGCAAAACAATAATAGCTCAAACAATTTTTTGTACATAATTAATTTTGCTGTGCATTTATACAATTTTTTTTAATTTTGAAACAATTAAGGCTTATATTACTAAGACGCTGTCAGCTCCTAGATTGATTTCAGAGTTGAGAATGCTTTATAAATGCAGGCCTTACATTTGTTATACCAAATGGGCCTTTTGCCTTAACTAAACAGCCTTAATATTAAAAAAAGATTACTGCAAACCATTTAAAAAGTATGTATCTTATATTATACAAAATAGTTCATGTTGATGATATTTTTTTTAACAGAGAAATGAAATTATAAATATTTATTACAAAAATTGTCGATAGTTTAATTGAATTAATCTTAATTTTATTGTCCAAAGCATAGAACATAGTCCTAAGATATGTATAATAGATATGCGTGTCTAATTTAACAATTCTCCTCAGATATAATGCATATCTCATTTTATATACAGTCAATCTGGGTAACTTTAAAAGATACAAGCGACATTTTACACTATATCTTAAAATTTAATTGTTTTTGTTTTATTAGTTCTCTCATAATACTTTTCACCCATAGACATTCACATAAACCTTTTAAAATATATCAGTATAGAAGAAAATCTAAGTTTTGTAATCTGTCAAAGTTACCCTCAACAAACGGGTAACTTTGACACACAAAGAATCATTAATAAAAAGATAGTCATAATTATTCATATTATTTTAGGTAACATTGGCTCATGTTTTTATTAAATAATGGATGTAATTAAAATCATTCCACAGTTTTGTCTTATATTATAAAAAAAATGTCGAATCAGTCCAGACTTCTAGAGCGTTTGGTATTTGTATTCTGTATATTTTAAAAAATACTTAAAACACGTTTAATAGAAAACTTAGGCAAATTAAAAAGAAAATAAGACAAAATAATTAAAACAAACAAAAAAATTGTAAGAACTTGAGTATTCATTGTCTATTCTCCCTCAAAATCGTCATCAATTATGTAGAACCCAGGCTCTTTTATACTTATTTTACTGGTATCTATTGTAACATCATCATATTTTTTTCAATTTCAGGCTGCAATTCATTTACCACGTTTGGTGTTAATGGTGCTAAAGTAACATTATTTTCATCTATCTATGTGTTTCACTTGTGCTGATTTTTTTTACGTTTTTAAAATTTACATTTATTTATTAATAGAAATAAACATGTTAAATAAAAATACTCAATAGTATTATATCATATGAAAAAAATATCGAAACTAATTCGAGGTCCAGTTTTCAATGTAGCCCAAAAAATCAAAGTTCCTCATATTGACTGTACATTTAGTATTTTATAATTTTATATATTTAATATTATTTACTCAGCTTCACGATATAGCTCAGAGGGCCTAGTGTTAAGACACTCCGTTCCCCACTTTCTGCCGATTTCTGGAGGCATTTTGTGTTGAGTGGCAGAACTCAACGCCGCGCTTTGCCTCGACTCCAGAGCGAAGATG
>DWMY01000409.1:0-26386 GCA_018249775.1 Heliconius hecalesia formosus
ACCCTGTCATTCCACGAACTTTTGGACCTCCCCGTGTATATATGAAAAAATAAATAACTTCTGCTTACGTAATTACTAGCTAGACCCCCCACCCCCCATGTCATCAAAAATAAGCAAACCAAAGACCTCCCCGCCCCCCTACAGTGCTTACGTAATACTTGAACGACCCCTTAGATTCCGCTACTACTTAACACGCTACCTACTTAACAAACTACATATCTCGAGAATTCAGCGGGAATATCAAACATTCATTAGTCTTTAGTGTTAAGACATTCTGTTCCCATTAAGACACTTCCGTACCCCACTTTCGAATTTCTAAGGTTCGCCGAGCCACGATGGCCTGAAATTATACATATTTAAAATATATTTTTTAAATGTCCTTCTTTCCTTATTTCAGGGTTGTAACCTACCATGTATACTGCCGTCTCATCGGTAACACAATTGGGCTAATCCTACACACAGTCAACTCTCTGGTAATTTTCCTAGCCATGCAGGGTGACGTTCTAAAAGATCCAGAAATTGCTACTCTAAAAGCTACACAATTTAAATTTATTACTATTTGGAATGTGGTAAGTATTTTTTTGTAAAAATATAAAAACTAGACTTTATTCGAGTGAATTTAAGAAATAAAATATATTTTTTTGTCATTCCCGTACGATATTCGAGAAAACCTTCTTTAGTGCTCCCCTACATTTTATAACATACCTACAAAATAAATTTTACAACTTTATAATCCAATTTCGTTTCGTTAATTCGCACATGGAAAAAAATATTATTATATTGTTACAAAACAGAATTGGTGAACGTTTTTAAAAACAAAATAAAAAAACACATGGTCTATGTGTTTTTAAATTATTCAGAAAGAGATTTTACGTAATTGCATTAACAATGATTCATACGAGCTTCCTTCCAATAAGGGCCGTTGCCTACCTGCAACCGTATAAATTGACAGAATTTTATTGTTCTTATAGTCTCTTTTTATCTATAACTACCCTCTTTTACTTGAGTTTGCTTACAATATATACATTACATACTACTTTAGTAGTTTATGCTATGAACACATCAAATTGTCCTATAGCAAATATGTGTGTCAAATTTTACCCTTTTCCCTTTTGTGTTTTTATTTTATTTTAGTGAACAAAATAAATCAGTCAGTATAAGTTGATAGGATACATCTACCTACTAAGTTTCAACTGTGTAGTACTAATCGTTTCAGAACTATAGTAAGACGCTCAACGGAGCATCTTAACTCTATTTTTCCTCTGTATAGTATTCCCCATTACTATAGTAGTAGTCAATCATTTTTTTAATATACTATTTATATTTCTAGACATTCCAGTTATTATTCATCTCAATGAATGTCATCTGTGATATATCAATGATATTGAAAATAAAAGAAAATAATAAATATTTAGAACATCTCAGAAGTTATAAGAAAACGTTTTTCGCAGGTGTAGTGTGGCCTCTTACTTTGGTGAGTAATAGGTAAAATCTAATAATCTTAGCTAGTTATTTTTTATTATTTTTTTCAGCTTCAAGCTATATCCCCCATATAGAAAGATAGGCAGAGGGAACCTAGTGTTAAGACATTCTGTTCCCCACTTTCCGCCGAATTCTGGAGGCATTGCGAGTTGAAGGACAAGGGACCTCAGATAGAAGAAATAGAATTATTGATTAAGTTATTGTCCTCGAGTGAGAATCAAACCCACATCCTGTCGCTCACACGCTTTTGCTTCTGCGCTACGACTGGCCTCAAAATATTATTATAAAAATCCGGACAAGCGCGAGTAGGGCTCGCCTACTGAGAGATCCGTAAAAAATTGGAGGTCCTGAGCTTTATCTGAAATTTAGGCTTAGCTTAGTCAAAGCCTTGTCATCTGATACCTCACTTGAACTACCGACTTTGATACTAAATTTTACTCCCTTTTTAAGGTTATTATTTTTTAAGATCTAACCACAAATGTTTAGTTTTCATATTTTTTCATAAACTAGAACTATCTTTAGATGCTAGCTGCCAAATTTTATAATTCTAGATTAACCGGAAGTATCCTATGAATAAGTTTATTTTTATTACGAAATTATAGGACCGTAGATCTAAGTATATAGTTTGAATTTCAACTCGATATCTCCAAGCAAACTTTCACGCTATAAGAGTGCTATGCGGGACAAAACGTGAAGAATTTTTTTTATTCCATTCTTATCCTGAGATGCGACTGACAACATACACTATAAATATACTAATAGTGTTGAGGCGGTCGCGGCGCAGTGGCACTAACGTGTGACGTGACTGTAAAGGCGGCGGTTGTTGGTACGAATCGTACTCGAGGGAATGAAATGTTTAATATTTAAATTTTCTCGCTCCGGTGCGTGACAACAACGCAAAGCGTGGCGTTGAGTACCAAAACTCAACACGCCTCGAGAATTCAGCGAAAAGCGGAGATCGGAAGTGCCTTTACACTAGATTCCCAGGTTCCCTCTGCCTACCTTTCAACATGCGAAATTCAGCATGAAACTAACACAATAATAAATATATAAATATATTTTATTTACAGATAATATTTTCAATATTTTGGCCAATATTTATATACGACAGGGAGCTTATATTCCCGGTTTTCATTGATAAAGTGATCAGCCTACCATCAAACCATATCATGCACACGGCGATAATCTTCATAGCACTGTGGGAGATATTCTTCCAGCCTCGAAGTAAACCGTCAGTGACATCTCATATATGGAATTTGGCCCACGTTGTTGTAATCTACGTAACTTATTTGATTGTGTAAGTATTTATTTTTTACATTTATAAGTCGTTTGACTGTAAGTATTAGATAATATTTGGAGGAAAATGGAGAACGGAGTGTTTGTATTCTTTTATAATTAGGTATCCTCTGTTACTTGTTGGTTGTGGAAGAATTCTTTGGAATTCACTCATAGCCCCCTCCCTCGTGCTGGTCATTTGCGCTGGTTTACACTCGGGCGGTGTACTCGTAAAAAAGTTTATTGTTTTTTTTTTCTCAGTCATACAGCGTGATGTGTACAGCTAAAAAATGTTAATTTATTATTTTAAATATATACCATATATCAGCTTCAAGCTGTATACCGCACACAGCAGGGTAGAACCTAGAACCTACAACCTAGAACCTAGTGTTAAGACACACCGTTCCCCACTTTCCGCCGAGTTTTGGAGGCATTGCGTGTTAAGTGGAGGAACTTAAAGCCTCGCTATTATTTTAAAGATGCAAAATATTAATATTAAACATGGTGAAGTATCACAGAGTCTAAGTGTTAAAGCGATCGTTGTGGATCCGATCTCCACTCGGGAGACTTAATTATTAACCTTTCCCCGCTCTGGTAAGATATGTGGCGGCATTGACTTCTGCCACTCCACAAGCAATATTTAGAGTTCAGTCGAAATACAGTGTACGGAGTTACTATATACAGAATGTACTTAAAAATGTAATTGTATAGAAATTAAGCGCCATAACCGCAAAATACACAAGAAGGTCGTGAGTTGCCTAATTGAGAAAACAATATGTTTTCTCGGTCTGATTGAACAAAAACGCTGCGTTGAGTTACGCCACTTAACACGCAAATTTTTTTGACTGATCGCGGATCTTTCGCATTTTATAGCGTAGGTAAAAGCTAGAACTGATGAGAAAATAGGAAATATTTTAAATCATAGCCATCAAATCAAGTCGTAGATTTCTAAACCGTTGAGCTATAGTGTCATATTTTGCATTCACAACTTTCCTGTTCATACTTGATATATATCAAATTTATTTATAGACATGATCTCTGTTTTTTAACTTAGCACATTGTTCTGTGTAATTTACAATGCTTGATTATACTTAATTTATTTAATAGTTGTAAAAAAAATCAACATGCTGTATCACGCACACATCAAGGCAGCACAAGGCAGAGGGGACCTGGGAACCTAGTATAAAGACACTCCGTTCCCATTAAGAGTTCCGTTTCTCACTTTCCGCCTGGAATTCTGTAGACATAGCGTGTTGGAGAACTCAACGCCGCTCTTTGCCTGGTTACCAGAACAAAGAAATGGAAATATTAAATATTTCATTTCCTCGAGTGGGCATCGAACTCACAACCTGTTGCGTGTACAGTTACACGCTTTGGCCTTTTGGCGCGATTGGCCTTGACAAATACACATACATACATACATATGGTAGAAAATAAGAATTAAATCACTTTAAAGAAAAGATGATTTAAAAACAACTAACGAAACATTATTAGAATCGACGTCAATCTAATATAGGGTGTTTTTAAAAAATAAATTTCATTTAACTTTTAATTGATATATTTTGATTTTTTTCTATTAATATTATAATTGCCTTCACTGGTTTTTTTTGAAGTCAGTCAAAATTTTAAAAATATTCATCTATTCCCAGGTTGTTTTCTTACCACGCCGAATCGGGGATATGGCCGTATCCGATGATGAAAATGATCTACGGAACAATATACTTCCCACTTTTCTTCGTTGTCGTCGCTATTGTTTATTTGATATGTTATTTTGTGCAATGGCCGTTATCCAATCTTGTGTTTAATACTTGTATTAAATCTGAGAAAATAGGGTATTGAAGTTGTTTTTTTTTTTATTACTTCACATTTTTTACTAAAAAAAATTAAGTAGAAGTTCTGTTATTCTTCATTTTGACATTCATACTAATTTGAAATTGCGGCTTTCCTTCCGTTGTCGAATAGAATTAACTTAGAGTTCTCTGTGACGCAAGACATAACTTTAGGACCGTATTTATATATCCATCTCAACTCTAAGATCTATCTCAAGACTTCGGAGTTGAGACCGATTTATAAATACGGATTTTAGGCTATATAGCCTATAATCTAACGGACGTAATGTAACTATAATTTTTACTTATTTAGAAAACGTATAAAAATTTGAACGCAGCGGGACTCGAACCCTCGACTCCTGGAAACCGACCAGGCGCTCTGACCACTAAGCCATGCGTTCTCGCCAAGCTAGAAATTTTTATACGCTTGTTACAACTTATTTATGTTGTTAGCATCTCTGTAGGGAGATTTTTACAAATTTCCGCTACCCAAAGATAATAAAAAAGAGATGCTAAAAAGTTGATTGTAGCGGGACTTGAACCTAGGCCTCTGGAAAACCGTCAAAAGTTTCTAAATTATTGCCTTTTATGAAGCGAGACTATCTTAAGTTAGTATAATTTGAATGATTTTTATTTTTTAATCCGTATTCCGAATGTTAAATTACGCATATCTTGATTGCCTCAGTGACACTTTAAAAATGTTATAAATATTTAATAAATAGCATTGTCTCTTGCTACACGATAATTCTGAACAATTATCTTTGGGAACTTGTCTAACTACAGAGATGTTAATAACATAAATTAATTGTAATCGCGAGTATACGTATATCGTCGAGAACAACTGGTGAGAACGTATGGTTTAGTGGTCAGAACATTTGGACCGTTTCCAAGAGGTTCAGGATCAAAACCCGCTACGCTTCTTTTTTTATACGTTTTCTAAAAATGTATATATATAATAGGACAAAAGAAAATGAACATGGAGATAAATAAAACACATAGCCTTGCAAGTGATTCGAGAATAATAATAAAAACAATAACATTTATTTCTATTGGTTCTCGACTCCATCTCCGTCTTCTAAGGTACAATGTTTGTATTATAAATCAACAAAGCTAAAGTAGGCACACGTTGACCGACATACAGCCTAGCCGTTATAATAAAAAACTTTTTTTCAACACAAATTTTCACTAAATATTATTTTCAAAAAAAAAATTACTGTCTTTTCCGATCAACGTGCGCGTACAAAATATTTTATTCAATATAATCTGTTTAATTTTTTTTACATAGATATATGATTTTTTTATATTTTGTTTCTCTTTAATATGTTCAGTTATGTGTAAAAATACTCAATATTTAACAAATGAATATTTTTTTCATAATATAAAATAATTATCTTATAGAAAACAAGAGGTACAAAATTTTTCTATTTATAATTGAGATACCCTCGTGGGTTCTTTTTGTATATAATAGAAGCTCTTTTAAATAATTGTTGATGAAACAAACATTTGAAACAATGTATAGAAAACCACGCGAACCCATAAACCTGCATCAACCTTGCCTTTTTTCCAAAATATTACGCTATCCTTTATGTGTCCAAATCTATAATATTGTTTTAGTGAAAATTTTGCAAAACATAGTACAAAAGTTTTAGAAATACCTACTAAACTACCCAGCAATCAAAAACATTACCCTAAATCGTAAGCGCAGGGTCGATTCTGTGTCGTCCGTCGTAATAAATTCATATCATACTTAGTTCAAGGTGAAACACAAGTGACGTCACAGAATCTGCCCATGCGCAGGAGCACTAAATCTAGAAACTATCACGAAGATCCCTTCATACGTTAGAAAGGGACATTCCGATATCCCTTACCCATTTCCGCACCAATCACAAGTCTACAATTTAAGAAGTATAGAATGGACACGATTTTTTTTAGTAATTGTTCATTTTCTAGAGGCATTTTTTGATAGATTATTGAATTTTTTAAAATAAATTCGAGGTATCGCCTGCTTGCAAACTTGAACGTGAACTGTTATTGGGATTACGATTGTTAATTGTGCTTTGTAAATTTGTCAGTCTATCGATGTTTTTAAAAGAAAATTTAAGAAACATAACAGTAAAGATATAAGAAATTTACGTTTATATCTAATATATTTCTGATTTAAAAAAAAATTATTCAATGTATTGCAATATAAAAAACCAAAAAAAATCTATATGTAATATAACATAGAAAAATCCCAAAAAATCCAGTTGCAAGTTTGGAACAGACATAAAATTAGACGGTTACATCTTTACGTTTAGGCAAAAGCGGTTTTTTACCGATTTTTCAGTCTTAGTGCTCTAAAACTTCGTCATGCTTTGTACAAAGAGAAATGTCTTTATAAATTTCAATTTCATTCCCTGATATGCAAAAATTTTTTGATATACACGAAAAATTTTACATTTTTTTTGACAGTTACGAAAGTTTTGACAGTTCGTGAACAAAATTTGACATTTCTAATACGTCAGCGACAAATGCCAACTTATCTAGTGTGCTTCTAAATATTATATTCAAAATAAAATTATTTTTTTGAATACTTTTTCACTTAGATACCTGATTTACAATTAAGGATCACATCTGTTGTCCGCAAAACAATAAGTGAACAGGAAGAAAATCATTATTTCATATAACAGCTGTAATTTATGCAAACAAAACATGAACCACCCGTATATTTTTATTATTCTATATACTCTCACTATTTATGCATGATTAACACTATTTTATTATTATTTTAAACGGAAAGTGTGTGTGAATATCTCTGTGATAATAAAAAACAATATTATAAATGTAAATATAGTATATAAATATAGATACTATACTAATATATATTATCTATGGAACGAAAAACAAAAAATAAAACAAATAAAAATTAGACAATAACAGATTGCTTTATTTAACAAAAAATATATAATATATAGAAAGTATAAAAACAACATTTTTCACATGACTTATCAAGATCGTCGTCTATCAACCCAGTGTGGAAAAATTGTTTTCGTTTTATTTATATTTTTTAATAGAATGTAAAATTAAAAATAACCCATCGAACCTTATGATATTTAATATAAAATACATACGATTATTAGCTATTTACAAAATACGAGTTAAGATTTATACGTTATAACATTAATATAATCCAGTCTATAATAAAGGCTATCTGACGAAACTTAGCATATTGTTAGAAAAATTGATGTTTATTAATAAATCTAAGTAACGTAGCAGGCAATTTAAATTTGAAAAAAAAATACGCACATCAGTAAAATGTAAAATTATAAAAAAAAAACAAATTATATACATAAAATATATATATTACGTATACAAAAACTTTCTCTCCCACATATTATGCGTTCTTATTATGCAAAAAAAAGCAAAAAAAAAATCCAAAATGGCACCAAAGCGTAGTGCAAAAAAATGAGATCAAATTTTAACTACTGAAAGTAAATTGCCTGCTAATGTAAACAGTTCAAAACGTATCGAATTTTTTATTAATATTAAAATCAAATCTCATTATTACATTTTTATGCAAAAAAATCTTTTTTTTTAATATACAAATAAAAAAAGGAAAAAAAAGTAAATAAAAAGTTCAAAAAAAGCAACAAAACCATAAAAACTGGTAATAATAAGACTTGATGGTTACCATTAAATGTAAATGTTTCTTCGCGATTTTGTTCAACAAATTACGTTACGATGCAACTTATTATTATTTATATTAAGTTATTTATATTTGACGTTCGTCTAATTTGTTTCATTAAAAAAGCTAACGAAAAATTACAAAAAAAAAATAGGCAGTATCATGTATCCTATATTACAACAAAATCGACATTCTACATCGAAGAAAAAAAACATCAATATTAATCATTTGAAATAAATAACAAGTTACAATTCTTTAAAAAAAACTGTTAAAATAATTATAAAAAAGACCTATTTTACTTAAATGTTTCGCTTAAAAACAAAGTGTTGTGTGGTCTCGCTACAACAATAACTTCTTTATTTATTTCTTAATAAAAACTCTATTTCTATTATTATATTCTTTATATAATAATCATATATAATAATCATTATTTCTCATCATTGTTAGATACACTTTATAATTATTAAATGTCATATGTGTAGACATAATGGCGTTCAACCTGTGCTTGTGTCAGCTACCTGCTGTCACTGTCAACTGTCATTATGACGTGCCACTTTTGACTTTCGGTATCATATATCCGCTCATTTGCATTTCAGCAAGTATAAGCTGAAGACGGTTATCCGTGCTTAGATTCGAATTATTAAATAAACATTTAAATATTAATATTGTACGTATGCACTAATACATAAATATTCTTATAACAGTCTCAAAGTACATACATACAATTATAAATAGGTTAACAAATAACGAATATACGTCTTCAGGTGCGGTTGTTTTTTTTTCAATATATAATGAAAGTTAGCTGTCAAGTCTTTAATATGTCCTCACTGCTGCCAACGTCCAGCTCTGATAGGCAAAAATGAGATCTTGTCGCAAATCAATGGAAATATATATATAATAACATATATATATTTGTCTATCCGTGTGTGTAGTCTAGAACGCTGTCTAAAGAAAATAGTTCTTTATACAAAGCGGGAAAAACGTGGTGTGGGTGTGCCGCCTTGAAACGGCAGAGCGCCTCCAAATGCAACAGTGACAGTTCTCTGTAATAGAAATAAATTAATATAATAAATAAATAAATAATATAAATTACATGGAAGACAATAGAGGAGAAATGTGTTTTGACTTTTGACTTTTTTTGTAAGTATCATGTTTGTAGGTGCGATTCCAAATTTGGGTACAGGCATGCTCGGAATGCCATAATCAAAGAACCATGCCATACCAAATTAGGGATTTGTTTTTATATAAAAATATATATATTCTGCTGATCTAAAGCGCGGGTATTTTAGTTCGATTCTCACTTGAACATATTAATTATTCTCATTTCCACTTTATAGCAAAATGAAATCTGACGTCCAGGTTCAGAATCCAGAATTCAGGAATTAAACCACACGCAGTCAATATACTCAGGCCATTCGAGACATACAAAAGCTAAAAACTAACCTGAAGGTGGGTATCTTAGCGAGCAGTGTGTCTAGCACGGTCACGTCGCCTTTTAGTGGTGCATGGTTAGTTTCGATCTCGTGACGCATCGCCGCCATCGACATGTTGAATAGACACTGTATTTCTGGATTGCCGCGCACGCCGTGTCGTTCTGGACGAAAAATAGAAGACTATTAGGAACCTTAAAACTTCAAAATAGGTAACCTAACCTCCACTAAATCTGTAGCTGCGGCTGCGTTAATGTATAAGTACTAAATATTATTAAAAATAGTTTAGTAAAAAAATGCTAAGCGATTTTAATGTTTTAGCCTTTTTTTTACTAATAAAAGATTAAAAGTTTTAAAACTAGCAAAATTTGAACTTGTACTATTTGTAAACTTAAATATAAAACCAAATATCATATATCAACAACAAAATAAAAATAATAATTAATACAAATTAAAAGTGTGATGATCATAAGAGAAAAGATTTTTACTGGTTTCCTGAAAAGCACAAAAAGACACTGAAAATGTAGTTGAATTCGTCATGGCGCAGTGGCACAAGCGTATCATTGTGAATGAGACAGTTGTAGATTCGATTCCCTCCCATTCGAAAAAATAAATTATTTCATATTTTCATTTAGTCGCTTCGGTAACAAAGCAAAACGCGGCGTTGAGTTCCGCAACCCAACATGCTATGTCTCGAAAATTCAGCGGAAATGTGGATACAGTGTTATATGCGAGATACAGCGTGGAGCTACCAAAAGATATCCAACTTACCAGGCCACAAAAGAACAAGACTCTGATACAAAGCCAGCTCGGTCTCGGTGAGCTTCAGCCGCGCGATCGTTTTGGCCGCGTCGAATATGCCTGACACCAAGTTCATGTCACGTGGATCACTGAAAAAAAATATAATTTTATTAGTATTTAACATATTTTAGTAAATATATACTAAATATATTAAATATATTTAAAGAAAAATTGAGCTTAATTGAAAGTGAAAGAGAGCCTCCTTGTAGCATGCCTTTTTTTTATATATTTAGTTTTAAAAGTTAACATTACACAGTTGCAATAGAAAAAACAATAAAAATTTTAAAATCTTAATTAGGGAAATCTAAAAAAAACAACATTTTTTTTTACAATATACTATAAGTAATAATAAGCTCACCGTGCGTGAACACACTCTCTAATCGGTACAACGACGTCACCGTACAACACTTGCTCGCGATTCACATCGATCAGCCGTGAGAGGCGCACGATGGCCAGTTCAAATGATCCTGTAATGGAAATATTATTAAAAATAATCTGTTAAGGTATGGGTTACGGGTTCGAATTTAATCGTGGAAGTTATAAAAAGTTGCATTAGTTTCTGTTTTTGTGAGGCAGTGGTTATATTTCTATTAATATACGTTGACTAGAAATGGATAGGAAAATAGATATTAGGTTCTCTCTGCGGGATACAGCGTGAAACTGAGAGAAGAAAAAAATAAATAATTATATGTAGTATATCATATACAATACTTACCCGATTTCAATAGTAATATCTGGTCGTCCTGGCTCAGCTTCATGAAGCCAGGGATGAGTTTAGCGAACTCGATGATGTTTTGTATCATAGATGTCAGTTTGTCCGCACAGTCCAACCACATCTCCTCGTATGTCATTGAATTGTAGAATAGTAGTCTGTAGATGGAGAAGATACAAGTTGAGTTGAAGAAAAAGAAAAAAAGCAGTTGTGATGCAGAAACACAAGAGTGCGACAGTAAACACGACGATTGTAGGTTCAATTCCCATTCGGAGAATTGAATTATTTTCATTTCTTCGTTCTGGTAACAAGACGACGCGCGACCTTTAGATCTATCAGTCAACAAACCATGGCCCAAAATTTGGACGATAAAGAAGAAACGGAGTGTCTTAACTGCTACATGCGGAATGCTGCGAAAAACTTAAAAACATTATACTACTCACTTGGGCACATCTGGTGGTTTCCTGAACATCTCATGTATATATTCTAGTTTAGGGTTTGTGTTTGCGTGAGCTTCGGCCAAACTCTTCACCAATACCTTGCTTATATCACCTTCCGCTGTAAACAAATTTATTTTCATTTAATATTTAATAGGTTTTTTTATTTGTATGTATATTGATGATGACGTAATTATTGAATAACATTTTTTTTTAATTACAATTTATATGTGTTGTTTTATAATTTAAATAATTAATATTAAATAAAAAAAACTGAGTATACTGCTATACTTTTACTAGATATACTAATTTGACATTTAATAAAAAAAATATATACTTAGATATGGATGATAATGACAAAAAAAGTATTGACAAAGAAAATTTATATAGATGAATGACGCTTGGTTCATTTTTAAAGTGGCAAATTGGAATATAAATAAATTATACAGATCTTACTTACGACTAATAATAACTACATGAATTTATATATATTATATATTTGTTTTAAATTTTGTCATTAATTTATTAAGAAAACCAAAGAAATTTCTAAATGGATATCGTGACTGTAATTGTATATAATTCATGTAGTATTAATTTCTATAAAAATAACCAAACTTAAACTTATAAACTTAATTACAAAACATAAAAAAAATATTATAAAAATATATATAAACATCGCAAGCTCTTCTACAAAACTTGGCTGTTTAAAATACGATCAAACACAAGCAAAATAAAAAAAAAATGATAACGTCATCATTATAAATGTCAAATTACAATAAATAAATTACAAATGATATGAATAAAAAATGAAATTAAAATGGCACTAGATCCAATGTCGATACTTTTGCTTAGTACATGTATTATGGCTTGTTGGCGTAAGTATAGATTACAATTATTCTAAAATTTCATCAAAAATCAATGTTTCTTCATAAAATATTATAAATATATTGAGTGACTGACAGATAACACAGACAAAACTACAGGATTTAGAAGGTTGAAAGTTGACAAGAGAGGTTAGGGGGGCCCTAAGAGAGGATTCCTCGAAATTCCAATGAGAACGGAAAAAAGCGGTTTTCCACTTTACTTCTTAAAGTCCACGCAAACACCTGTTAAACTACTGATCTTACATATTAATAATTTTTTTTTTCAGCATGTTGTCTACCTTGTTGCTTGGCTCTACCTATTATTCCTTTTCCATTAATATTAGTAGAGTCGAAAAAGCACTTTCCCAAATATAAATGTGATGTAAGTTGATGTATTTCTTAGTTTAAAATTGAGCAATGAAATTAGACTTCATATTTTTATTATAAAACTTTTTTTTTCAGAATAATTCAAAATTATATTATGTTTATGTTACAAATAGTAGCGTTACTCTAAAAACAAACAAGCCATATCAGGTGTTTGAAGATAAATCTTCTTGAAAATAAAGTGATCTTTTTATATTGTATTTTTTTCTCATAGCACTGTACAAGTTAAATGGATACAAAAATCAAAATAAAAAAATAACTTCTACCATACATTCTAAATAATAAATTAAATAACTGAACAATAAATCTACTTCTAAAACATAAATTTGTATTGGAAAATTTTGCTAGAAAGCTTGATAGAAGCGCTGCTAAGTAAATTTTTTAACTTATTAAAAATTACTTCAACAAAAGAACAACATGAATAGATTTAAGATATTCAATATCTTATGAAAAATTAAAAAAACAATACTATCTTCTATTTATTAGTACTAGTGTATTTTTTAAAAATGTTTTCATCTCGATAGTTTTGAAAAAAGTGAATATTTTAAAAATAAGTAGGATCCTCTAAACTCTACATCTCAATAAAAGTTAGAGACAAAAATTTACTTAGCTCCGCAAATATCAAACCAAAAATATAAACTTACACGGCAAATCGTCATTAGAACTGCTTGTGCCCTGATGTCGTCGGTTTGACACAGCGTTTGGGTTCACCATGCCCATCCCTGACATATTCATGTTTAAAGGGTCCATTATTCTTCCACTACTCGACGTTAGATCATCTGGACTCAGTTCTTCACTTGTCAAGGAAACTGAGCTCTGGCCAGCGAGGACTGTGTTTTGAATATCCATCGGGCTATTCATATTTGACGGACTATGGAGGAATGTTGTAGAGTCCACGTAGCTAGCGACAAGATTGTCCACTCCCATTGACGTTTCTGGTTTTATTTCCTGTTTTATGCTGATCACGCCACTGGATATTGTTGCTGGGGACTGAATTCGTTCGTATCTGTCGAATTCTATTCGACGATTCATGTCGTTGATGGACTGTCGCATTGTTGTTGTTGATGTTGTCGCTGTGGCTGTCGAGGTGGTCGCTCTGATGCCCTTTTGTTGTTCGTCTATTGACAATTATTGTTGTCTTATGGCTTTTTATTGACAATTCTTACAATCTATACATATATATATTTATAATATGGAATGTTTCAGATTCTTTAGATTTTTATAATATTATTCTAATTATACCTACCTAACATAGTAATAAACTTATTTTATATACTCACTTTGTCACCAATTCTCTTACATACATTTTTCAAAATTTCAACCAATTCATATTTCATTTTGTTGTTTTTTCAACTGCACATCCAAATAAAGACTTACTTACCTCATTCACTTTGGGTCGCACAGTGAATAGATGTCATTGGGTGAATATTTTGGGGGTTGGGTGAAAACACAACACTCACCGTGTCCTATAAAGTCAGTATCAAGGAACCCACCGCTCTGCTTCGGTTCGTAGGCGGTGGTAGAGTCGACGTAGTCGGCCGAGACGTCGTACTGAGGCGGCTGCGGCTGCATGTTCATGTTTGAATTGAGCGGCGGGTTGTTGTAGCCGTATGACGATATTGGAGAACCGTAGTTCGGGAAACTGTAAAAGATAGTTAGCATGTTACGATTATTTTTATTTTTTTTAATTTTAAGACCTTTAAATTGATTATAAGTCCTAAATGCCAATAGTTTTCTATTTTCCCAAGATAAAAAAAAACTCAACATTCACGATCATCGTGTTATCCAATTTCAATATCCAATATGTAATTGTCTCCCACAAACACAATACGTATATTAAAAATTTGTAAATTTTACAGACTCTTCCATTACATTACTATATTGTAAAGTAGCTACGATCAATAAAATTCCCTGCAACATTCATAAGTAACCGCACAACCGCTATTCGATACTAGATGGCACTGCCGTTACTCATTCAAGTTGTCGCTAGTACCCGTTAGTTGCTGTCGGTAATACATATATTACGGAAAAGGTCGGTAACGGTAAACGTTACATATAACGGATTGAAGAAAAATCATGGGAGCGACTCTATTTAATTGCTAAGACTAACTCTCATTATGCTATTAATGTAGCGCTTTAGTTTTTGAATCTTGTGCACTTGTCTTGTCTAGTCTTGTGTGGTATTTAATTGTAGAGTATGTGGAAATATTTTTTTAAATTTAGGTTATTTAATTTTTTTGTCTTATAATAAGCTAAAGCGTAACGTGAAGTTCCACCACTCAACACGCAATATCTCGAAAATTTCGCGGAAAGTGGAAAACTCTGCCTACCCTGCTGTATATGGGATTACATGAGATGGAGAATGGGAACTGTCTTCTAGAAGAAACTCTAAGATTTTGTAAATGGAAAATAATGTTGAGATATAAATTTAGCAAGTCAATGGAAAAATTAAAATAAATTCCGATTGAACGACATGGTTTTGACTTAAATCTAATAAATAAAATGAAAATTCTATAAAAAATATATATGAAAACAGCCATATCTTTAAGTAGGCAAAATGAAAAAGATGAAAAATTCATCATTTAAAATTAAAAGAAGAAGAATTAAAGAAAATAATTGCGTTTTTCGGCTTTAACAAAATAATATATTTAAAGCTAGGGTAAAATAAGGGAATAAATAAAATTGTATTCCGCAGCTATAAGAAAGATATATAATATATTCAAAAATACTAACCTATAATGTCCATGATACTGATCGCTTGAGCTTGGCGTCTGTTGCTGAGTGTCGTACACTGAGTCGGGTGCAGCATCCGCTTGGGAACGCATCTTCTCTTGAAAGTATCTGACCTCATCTTCCACTTTCTCCCTCTGCTTTTTTGACATACGTCCGAATTTTACCGCTGAAGTAAAATAAATTGACTGTTAGTAATATTTAAAAGCGTATAAAAACAGCGAGTAGTACGATTTGGGTTACTAACTAAGTGAAGATATCTTTGGGCTGAAATCAAAGAGCATGCATCATCATCATCATCATCACCAACGTCATCATCCACAGCCTTTTTAGATAATATTTCTCTTCTATTTACTAGAAGTAAAGAAGCAAGAGCTAAGAATCTTGACTGGACAGATGGACAACCTACACATATTCATGTAAAACGAAAAATCTTTATCCCAGCATTATAAATTCAAATTATATAAATAATACTTGTCTCTATAATGTAATACTTTACATAATAATGATCTTTTCAATTACATATATATTTTTTAACAATATAAAGAGGCATCAATCATTTAGATTAGGTTCCGCTATCTGCCGCATAAGCGCCATACTTGTGTGACATAACGCAGCAAGAACTTATAGATTTAATTAACTAACGGTTAGTTGTCTTATACAGATGGACTTAATCGAAACGTGAATTTTGCCTTACAGGATTTAAATCTATATATACACTGTTAGTGTGTATATGTTACTTAAATAAATTGTTGTAAATGGTAAGGGAAATGTAATAATTAACTCTCAAAATTGAGTCCTAAACAAAAATTTTATTTAAATATATCAATTTGTCCAGTTTTTCCAGAAACAGCGTTGCATTGCTTCCCAACCTACGATATCCTTAAAATGGTTATAAAGCCTCCCTGTCTGCTGTATGAAATACGTTACAATTTAAAATTATCAAAATCATTGACAAACTGTCGATAAATTTCAAAATTGAACATTCAAATTATGCCATTTTATCATTGGCGGCGTCGTATAACGTTACTTGTACAACACTAAAGTAACTAATAGGTACACAGAGTAGCGAAGTGTGCGTGCGTTCATTGGCATACTGCCTACTGGCACAACGACCTCTGACGCGCATGTGTGACGTTATACTACGTAGAGAGGTCCCGTTTGATAATGCGGACGAATAAAAAAGTTGTGCCATGTCTAGTGCTATAGTTTTATGTTTCTGGTATTAAATTTAGTTGGGTTGTTTTTTTTATTCTTCGACGTGGGGTTCTTTCGTTAGTTTTAATTATTTTATTTGTCTTAAATACTAATAATCTGTCAAAATCGTCCATTTTCTTTTCATTTTATAAATATTATATATTTAATATCAAAACTCGATGCAGCAATACATCAAACTCTATCAGATAAAATAAAAATATAAAAGTACAATCTCAAGTCAAACGCTTTTCAACTGAACCACGATGTCGTCATCATCGTCATCATTCGCAAATAAGCCATTCCCCGCTTTCCACCTAAATTTTGTGATCTCATTTGTTGTCACTAGAAAAGAAATGAAAATATAATAACTATTTCCTCCGAATGGGAATCGAACCCATCACCGTCACGTTTACAGTGAAATGCTCCATCAATATGGCTATTTTTTGCTAACACACTATAATAGATCTTGTTTTAGAGGTTTCTAGAACAGTGGCCTACAGTTTAGCGATCCATTTACATTTCGGACAAAGGAGCAAAGAAATGGCTAGACGAGGGCCGCACAAAAGATTTCTTTATACAGATTATTTATGATTCGTCTACAAATGATGTTTCGGTATACGTTTTCGTTAAAACGAATTGTTATGAGGGCGTTCGCCTTGTGTGTAATATAATGAAATATGTTGTAGACTATGTTGTTATGGGGATTTTTTATATTTTTTTATATAGGCTTTTGATAAATACGAATAAATATACATCCCTAAGTTTGTCTGTACTGTATTTTTTATGCTGTACATTATTTTTCTTTATAAGAATAGAACAGGGTAGGCAACGAGAATTTAGCGCTAGCATTAGGTTTCCTCTTCCCGCCCAGTTTCCGAGTCATTGAATATTGTCTGACGAAACTCAATACCGCATTTTGTTATGTTACCAGGGCAAGGAAACTAAAAATAATTATTTTCCTCGAGTGGTAATCGAACCCACAATTCTCACTTACAATCACACTATGCTACCACGGCTTTTATAAATATTTAATTAATATATCTTTTAAAAAACCAGTCAAACAGTTTTCACCACATAACAAGTCTACAATAACCCCGTTTTTCCAAAGCCGGTGTAATTTTGCAATCATAATCTATTCTAAGATGTTACGTATACACAAAAACATACGAGCATGTTACGCTTTGTATTGCACAATGCACTAGCGATGGGAAACGGTAGGCATCGATAAATAAATAAATGTTTTTTTTAGCCTCCCGCGTATAGAAGAGTAGGCAGTGATGCAAGTTAACAGTTGTTTTTAAAATTATGTTGTAGATTGCGGAGCCTAACGCCGTGTTTTGTCGTACTAGTACAAGCCGAAAAAAGTTCTTAAATATAGACGATAGACTAGAGTAAAAAACTAATTTAAAATTATTTGATATGGTATAAATATGAAACTAAAGAAACGATTTCTTTAATGGAGAGATATGAGTATATATATATATAGATTATAGATAGAAGAATAGATAAATCTTCCTTTTTATTTTTTTTTATAATATTAAGCAAAACTATCGGAATAACCTAAAAAAATCAAATACAACAAAATCTAAATCGAATATTCAATGATATTTTTTATCCTTCTATACAGAAATGTAAGGTCTACATATTAAATATTTAGCCACCTCACTACTGGTACATTACGCAATGCGTCATAGCAGTACAGTAGCAGTGCAGTGTTGTATAATTATTATATTATACATACAAAAAGTTGGTCTATCTGTGATATTAATTAACGAGATATGTTATATATTTTTATATCATTTATATGTTGATCATTATGTTACGTATTATATTTAAAACTGTTAGATAATGATACGGTTTTGCTGTAAAATTATGAATCTCGTTGTTGTTTTCCGTTCCCGTAAAATTTCGAGAAGTTTCTATTACTACTTCCCTACACTGCCTAATCTTCCTACATGCCAAATTTAAAGTTTCTAAATAACATGTCACTCACTTAATAAACAAAGAAGACTTTTAAATATTTAAATTTAAAATTTTTATGATAGATAAAACTTTAATGTAAATTTGGTAATATAATGCTATTCCATTATTGAGATGGTCTCGTGGTGGAGCAGTGGAAAGATTATTGGTAAAAAACTCGAGTTTAGGATCATACCATTTATAGCTCCAAGCACATTCTATAGCACTTTAAGCACTTGGTGTAGAAAAAAATGATTTATAATATTTCTTTTTAAAATGTATATTTTTCTATTAGACTAATTTATCGATATTTTAATGTTTATATTAAGGTACTGCACTACAAGTGACATCGTATTGCGTAAAGCACGTCATTGCACGCTCGGGCGACTTTGCGCTATGTGACCGATTCATGTAATATATGCTTATATGTTTGTATGTTACTTTGTTTAGGTGTTTTTTTGTTAATAATTTATTTTTATACGTATAATTAATTATTCGTCGTCCGCAATTTTACTTACGTTGAATTTAAGACGTAAAACTATAAATTCCTTTTTCTCTATACCTGTAGGAAGTTCGAGAAGTTCTTTCTTAGTTTTCTTCTACGTTTCCATTCTTACATACTAAATTTCAAATTTCTAAGTTTAGTACGTTGTAAGTTCAGTAGTGTCTGTCTGTGATTCATTCAGTAGAGGAAGAATTTTGTATACGTATTATTGACTTTATTATAAAATTTTATGTAAAACATTTTCTATATAGGCCTACTATTATAATTAGACTAATTTTCTTCTAATAATTCAGTACAACTAGTGACTATTAATCACCAAACAATCTTCATAAATATTTCAAATTCATAATATTTGTCTATCATTAAAATCGATTTTCTAACAATACATAAATACGTGTATCGATACATAAACCAATATACACTGGTACATCATTATGTCAACGTGTTACGTAATTCGCATCACTAGTTGTGTCAGCGATTATAGATTGGTCTAGCTTTAACAATGACTTATATACCATCTTGTCATATTCATCGATCAAAAGTTTTACAAGGCAACGTGACGTGTCACGGCAATTTATTAATGTGATATAGTGTAGGTGACTTAGAGGTCGCTTAGGACAGCGTCTAACGTGGGTTCGAATCCTACATGGGGATTGATAATTTTCATTTCACCGCTCTGGTAGACAAATCGCGGTGTTGACTTCCACCATTAAACGTGCAATAACTCGAAAATCCTCGCACCCGAATCGTTTCTCTTAACATCTCCTACATTCAAGGGTTTCTGGTAGAGATCTCTATTAGAGATAAGTTATCCGTTGTACACATTCTTTCTATTTTTATATGTTTTCTGTACTTTCTTTCTTGTGTGGTACATAAATAAATGAAAAAAAAAAAAAAAAATTGGGTGGTGATGTGGAACGAAGTGTATTAACACTATGCTCCCTCTATTTACCCTGTTGCGACTAAAAGCGGAAATCTGCTTTTTTTTTTATTTGATTGCATTAGAAGTCAATGAGCTTTAAGAAAGCTTATACTTAAAGAAATGTTATATATTTAAATTTATTTTAATTTTTTTTATGATATATATAGTAATATATCTATCTCATATTTTTAATATAAAAATAAAAGGTAAACAGAAACATTTCAATTTACATCAGACCAGACTAAACATTACTGTATAGGGGCAGACACCGATAATGGTAAGTAATAAACCTTTTATTGTCTGTATTATAGTGTTATTGTTATACTTATAAGAATAAAGAACATATTTTTTTTATTTACATTAAATAATATATTTAAAAAGTATTAAATAAATACGATTATTAAAATAATGTATTTATTAAGGCAATAATATTATAGGAAAGATTTGCCGTATTTATTTTCGTATATCTTTTTAAATATTTTTAAGGATTTTTTTATACATTTTAAAATATCATATCCCTTATATTTTCAGTTTTGTTTTATCCATTTTTACTTTATTCACATCTCAAGCGTAATAATAATAAAAAAAGCTCAACAAATTAACTATTTTCTAATCAACATTTATTTCCACATCGCAACACGTTATCACAATCGTAACTCTTATCGGTGCTGATAAGCGGTCAGTGACCCCCCCACTTCCTTGTACCCACGTGGTTGTATTTAGATTAAGTAAATTAACTTTATAATCGCAATGTTTCATAATGTTTTAAAGCAAATACTTTTACTCGACTTTGCTTAAAAAATATAATTTTACTTATTTAGAAAACCTATAAAACGTTTCTTTCCTAAGTATGGAATAACACTTTAAAAATGTTTAAAAATATAATTTTCATAGAGATGGATTGACTATTAAAAATTTTGATATAGCGGGACTCGAACCCGCGCCTGGTAGAAACCGTCCAAGCACCCTAACTACTAACCTATACGTTCTCATAAGAAATTAAAATATCAAATATTTCATTCCTCCTAGCAGGAATAGAACCCACTACTGTCACGTTTGCTGTCATACCCTGCGACACGACGGCCTAAATAGTACTTGCAGTCTACATTACATCATTTTTTTTTTCAATGCAACCCAATATATCTGCAGTGCGATTTACTTCGGGAACCTCGAATTAGTCACATATCACACACAACTCCCCCATTTCCATTCGACAGCGCGAACAAAGCCGCGTGTAATAGATAAAGATAGTAATTTCCATAAATAACTCACCATCACGGCTCATTCCCAACTTAAGACACTTCTGTAGACGACAGTACTGACATCTGTTCCGGTTGACGCGGTCCACCACGCACGCCTTGTTCCTCGGGCATTGGTAGTTCACCACTGAAATATTTTCTGTGTTAATAATTATTGTTAACGATTGTTTTTTTTTGAGTCACTAAGGAGTCACTGAGTCACTAAGTTTGTTAGGATAGGCAGAGAAAGCCTAGTGTCAAGATTACGTCGGGTGAGACGTACGTGGAAAATAATAAGAAAAAAGTGAAACTTGGTGCTTTTGTAGGGCGGTTAGGATGAATCTAATTACACTTATTGGTTGTAGATTCGAATCTAGCTTAATATAAATTTATTGTATTTCAAATAACTGTCAAGTTTCTAATAGCACATTCTCTTTGCCTTTGACATATAAAAGTAATGTAAAACATTTTATCGTCATAGTTTTCCTATACTACGTATACCGTGCACTGTGAATAAAAAAAATCTAAATAAGGTATTTTTTTGTTTCATTTAAAAAGAACATACAAAAATAAAGATTTTTTTTCCCATTAAAAATAAAGTTAAAGCAAATTGAATAAAGAAGCCGACCTGTACTCTGGGAACGTCTGAAGAAACCCTTGCACCCCTCACACGTGATCACCCCGTAGTGCACGCCCGAAGACTTGTCCCCGCACACCTTGCATGGTATTATCTCGATTTGCGCTGAAACAATGAAAAAAAATTATAAGTATAAAAAAATACAATTCATTTTTTCTTTTTATTTTCTTTTTATTCCGAATATAGCAGGATAGGAGGGAATCTAGTGTTAAGACACTCCATTACCCACTTTCCGTCTAAATGATATGGAGAAATAAAGTTATTATGATTTTAAATCCCAGGCATATTTGTAAGTCAACAGATATAGAAATATATATTAATATGTTATATTTATTTTATTTACAATTATTTAAGAAATAATAATATGGAGTAATAGTAATTATTAAATTTAGTATAAGTGATAAAAAAATATAAATTATTGTAAGTAATGGATTAATATTTTGTTAATAATAAAAAAATATTAAATATAGATAAATAACTTCTTTTGATTATGTTTGTATGATTTTTCTAATATTGATTTTGCATCGTCATCTATCAAAATAGCTGGTGATGATGATAAATTTTTTTGCTAGAGTTCAAATAAGTATTTAATAGTACTCTGGAACTCGTTAAATCACATCAAAATATGTTTAATCTATTCATATATTATAAATTAGCTTCACGCTGTATCCCGCACACAGCAGGGTAGGCAGAGGGAACCTAGTGTTAAGACACTCCGTTCCCCACTTTCTGCAGAATTTTGGAGGCATTGCGTGTTGAGTGGCAGAACTCAACGCCGCGCTTTTGCCGCGACACCAGAGCGAAGAAATGGAAATATAAATTTAAGTAAATATTTCATCTCCTCGAGTAGGGATCGAACCCACAACCAGTCGGTTTTACAGTCACACCCTGTGTATATATTTTATAGAATTTGCTTTAAAATCAGAAACCGTATTTTCAATATCACACACGGACATTAAGTTATTTTTTGTTTTCTGAATTCGAACCCACAACATTCCGGTCATGTCGCAACCACCATATAACCGTTTATACTAAAATGCAAAGTACCTTTTACTCAATATATCTATATAAATTCAGATTTAAATGAAACTAAAACAGTATTAATGATAAAATGCATTGTTGTCGATTACACCAACAATTATTATTAGTAACAAAATCAACTTGTTTTGAATTACACATTTAAATTTATACATATAGGGTTGGGTTATATGATATGAAAATATTTACTTTACACGAAATGGTATCGGGTACGATTACCGGTTACAGCTTATTTGGATATTAGATATTGTTATTTTATAATGAACTAAGAAAAGTATTGTTTTTATTGTTTATATTTGTGAATTTCCGCATAATTTGTAATTTTTTTACTTTACGTTTTTTACCGTTCGTTAAGACAGTTAAGAACTTAAAAGTAAACAGGACATATTATTTTTTTTCTTATCATTTTTCGCCCATTACTGGGTATCGTCCCACTTAGCCAATATGTAATTTATTAACATTTATAGTTAATATTTTATATTAATATATACATAAATTTATATAAACAATGTTATCGTATTTTTAGCGTCGGCAGCTCTTATCTGTCTGTCCGCAGTCTATTAAAAGAAACGAGTAAAACCTACATTTAATTTTTATATCCTACTAGTAGTCACCCGCAACTATGTTAGCGTGGAAAATCGCGTTTTTTCCCAGTTTCGTTGAAATATGAAAAATTTCTTTCTTGGTTCTCCCCTGCACTCCTTAAGGAATCTACATGCCAAATTTCAGCGTACTAATCAACGTAGTTTTGATTGTGCGTGGTCTGTCTGTCACTCAGAATTGGAAGAAATTTTGTTTTTTTTTTAGCTTTACGCTGTATCCTGTACGTAGCTGGGTAGACTGAAATGGAATGGAAACCTAATGTTAAAACACTCCGTTCTCATGAAGAAAAATTTCCGTTCCTCATTCTTCGCCAATTCTGGGGGCGTTACGTGTTAATTGGAGCTCACTTAACACTTTGTGGTGTTGAAATAATAAATATTTAAAAAATATTGAAATATTAGTATATTTCAATTTTATTTTTTAATTTTAAGTGTATTTACATTCAAATAATAAATTGAAATAATAATTTGGCAAGAATAATTTGGTTTTCGTAGAAAAATGTACAGATTCACAATTTACTTTAATCGTTAAGTTACAAAAAATCACAAAATATTATATGTATAAAATTTTTAAAAAAATACTAAAATAAAAATTTATAAATAGTTCAAAAAAAAATACTCAAAATGTCTTTAAAGAAAATATAACAAGATTATTTTGTATTTGTATAAAATTTTATACCAAACGCCATTTTTGGCTGAGTTCATCGACACCGAGGCAAGGTCGGAGCGCGGGCATTGACTTCACTTGTGCGTGTATGTTATATATAAAATTAACGAATTTGAACCCTGTACTAACGCCATAAGATTGAATTTTCATTATAGCGAAGTTGACAGATGGTATTGTAATCCCTTAGTGCCCATCTTTGGGTGTACGAGATACTAGATCGACTCATTTAATTATATACTGTTGCGTAATAGCATATGTTTACATGTAGACTATAAACGGAGAATGTATAGAGACTTATCACTCACTTTTATAGATATGAAGTTACGTAGTAGGCCGGAATCTGAGTAAACGTGACCGTTGTGGGTTCAAATCCGACTCTTAGAGAAAGATTATTGTGAAGAAAAGAAACATTAAATTATTTGTGTTTCATTGTATAAGGCAGAAATAGGAGAATGGAATCTTAGCATTAGAATATCACTGCTATATGAAACAGGATTTTGCAAACTCTATATTTAGCTAGCAGGGTAGGAAAAGAGAGGGAACCTGTCAAGTACTCTTCAATGTTCGAAACGATTCGTGCTCTCTTGTTACTACAGCAAAAAAATAAAAACAATCTTTCCCTAGAGAAGAATCGAATCTACAACAACCATCGCCTATGCATTCGATAGTTTCTAAGACATATGCGTGAATATTATAACTTCTAAAGCAGAGGCTTCAATGTAGAATTTATTCTTTTATTCCTTTTGGTAACATCTCTATAACTTTTATATGTTTAAAAAATATATACCTAACAACCTTCGAAATCCTCCATTTTGGTCATTAAATAGTTATATAAATTAATATATTTTTAATCATTTAATCGTAAATCCACGCATGAAGTTAATCGACTAATTAACAGTAATTGCAAAAGCACTTAAATAATAATTAATTGAAACAGTTTTTGACATATGTCGAAAATTGTGTGGTGTTTTATAAAATATTTTAAACTATACAATCAAGAATTTAAATAAAAATAACGTAGGTAAGTTATAGTTATGTTAGTTACGGGTTCGATTTTCATTTAACGGTAGGTTTACATGTATATAATATACTAATATTATAAAGCTGCAGCAACAGTTGTGGGTTCGATTCCCACTCGGCGGAATTAATTGATTAATTATTTTATAATTCACCTCCTAAAATATCTAAAAAAGAACATAGCCGTGGACAGAAGTACCCACTTAGGATTTATCACGTATCATATAAAATTCTTAGTTATTTCCAATTGACCACGGAAATGAAGCCGCAGATAAAAATTAGCTTTCAATATAGAGAAATAGTAATATATCACTAATCTCTCCGTTCAGAGTAAAAAACGGTATTCTAAACGACAGAGATCCCACGGCTTACTTCAAAATCCATCCATCAGTTTGGCCTGCGACACACTTTAGTAGGAAGTATGCCCTTATTCCGAAACAATAGCAATTAAAAAGCGTAGCTGTTAAAAGAGACAATACTGTTGCATAACTGTAGTGGAAATATTGAGCAATTTCGTTTAATACGCGCATCTCCCGCTTATAGCACCGTGAGTAGAGAGAGTATAGTGATAAGACACTCCGTTCCTCGCGTACTGGTTTGATTTCAAGATATTGCGTGTTGATGGAACTTAGAACGCCACGGTTTGTTTTATTGGAGGGGAAAAATGGATTTTAATATAATTATTATTACCTCGAGTGGAGATGATATATAGTACAGAGTATAATATAGCGCAATTTGTTTGTTAATATTTCCCTCAATTAGGATTAAACCTAAAACTGTCTAACGCTATAGTCAAACGCTGTTCTACTTTGCCACTATGGACTTACATATCTTCATTTCTATCCAGCTTAAAGAGGTGGTATCCTGTTTATAATAATAATAATAATAATTTATTTAATTAAGACTTGGTCCACTTGTTAGTTACATTTAAAAACTTACCCTATGTTAGTACATATTCATTTTTTTTTATTCTAAATACACAAACATATAAATATAT
>DWMY01000410.1:0-26355 GCA_018249775.1 Heliconius hecalesia formosus
CTGTATAAATCCGTGTTTAAGATGGGACTGAGAAAAGACTCTTGTCAGACTCAATATGAGCGTAGGGGTGACTCGGAAAAGACTTGTTTAAGCCCTATCATGATAGGTACGAGGTGACCGAGAAAAGGCTCTTGTCAGACTCAATATGAGCGTGGGGGTGACTCGGAAAAGACTTGTTTAAGCCCTATCATGATAGGTACGAGGTGACCGAGAAAAGACTCTTGTTAGGCTCTGTTGGAGCTTAGGGGTGACTTAGACTCCTATCATTTAAATGTTAAAACAATTCATACAAATTGTATACATGAACTTAATAAAAATAAAAATTGTTTCCACAATTAGAGGTTGTGAGCAGTGTAAATAAGAGGTTATACCGCTCCCGGCGGCAGATTTGAGCAGGCGCGAGGACGCTTGCCCGTCAGGAGAGGCCGTGTTAGCGTACTCGTCTAAAAGAGGGTAGATTTAGGAGGAAAATAACTATAAAAGCAGTGGAATTGTGTCAATCGGGGGCACTCGCTTGTAAGTGACGGCCCCTATTGGAAGGAAACTAGTGTGAAGTATTGTTAGTAGGTGATACATATCACTTACATAGTATCACTTTCAAAATAGTTTAGAACCATATAGACGATATGTGTTCTTATCGTGTTTTTTAAAAAACGTTACCCGCTTCCGATTTCTAACATCAGTATATAATTTAATCAATGCGTCCTACTATGGAAAGGGTTCTGTGAAGGATCACGGGCCTTAGATTTGCACTTGGCCTATCTATATGAAAATTGTGTTGAAGGTTATCATAAGTTATAATACAAGTTATAGTCAAAAAGTAATATATATTTTCTCAATAATAATAATTGTAGTGATGTTTAAGTATGATGTTCAATTTAGTAATCGATTAATAATTTATCTATAATCGATGTAATGATTAATCGATGTTATAGACTCCTTACTGGTCATTGTCGCTGGTCGTTTTTTTTTCTTCATTTTGGTCATGCGAGCAATGCGAAAATGTAAATTTTAAACATAATATAACAAAATATACTTAATAAAATATAGAAACAAAGAAATACAAACATAAAAGATTATCTCCGTTTTTCCACCTACATTTCCTACAAAATTAACATAATATGTATACAGGCCATGTTATATCTTTAGAAACATCTAGCTATATCTTATATTTCTACAGGAATTTATATATCCATATAACACGAACACGAAATCCTAGTTCAGCGAAATCGCGTTCAACATGTCTTCAACATGTTCTCACTGACAAGACAAGATATAAAGCAGATAGAGATGAGTTACGGAAGTCTAACATTACACAGAATACGCTAACATGATTTATAAGAATTACAAATTTAATCAAAGTTTTCATTAGAATTTAGTAAATTTCAATTTTGTAAAACAATATTTTTTTGATCAAATATATAAAACTAGAGGGCCCGCGCGGCTTCGCCCGCTTATTAGGAGTGAATTCTAAAAAAACCACGAAACACGTGTTCAATAAAATATTTTTAACAGTCTGAATTTAAATTTTAATAAAAATCGGTGGCAATTTAAAGATTTTTGCCTATAAACTTTCAACCCCTTATTTGAACCCTTAGGGGGTGAATTCTTAAAAACCATGAAACACGTGTTCAATGAAATATTTTTAAGAGCCTGAATTTCAAATTTTATAAAAATCGGTGCAGGTTAAAAAAATTTTCTATACAAACTTTCAACCCCTATTTCATCCCTTTAGGGTTAAAATTTTTCAAAATCCCTTCTTAGTGGATGTCCAGAATATGAAAATAAACATCTGTCCAAATTTCACGTTTCTTCCATCAGCGGTTACGGCTCTGCGTGCGTCTTACCTCAGTCAGTCAGCACAAGTCCTTTTATATATATAGATATCAATCAGGTATTTAGTATAAAAAAAATGTATTTTTGTTTATACTAAATACCTGATTGATATTTTATTATTTGGTTCCCTGTACCAGTCTTAATTAAAATTCGTTCAACCATTTTATTTTAATATCTTAATTTTTTACTTAGTATATGTGACCAGATTAATTTCTTTCTATTCATAATGAAATCCATATATTTCTAATATTTCTGAAACTTACGAAAATAATAGATATCTCCTATTAACTTTATATGGATTGGATACAAATAGAAAATTGCTTATTATAATCATCTAAGACTTATTTTTATAGTTTTTCAACATTAATCTTTTTTCAGAACTGACAGTTACTTTAAAATATAATTCATTAAAAAATCAAAGAGCGTAGAAAAATGATGTTTACATAATTTTTTATAATAAATAACCAGACATGAAAGAGGAATAGTAAACTGAAATGGATTCTAAAATTAATGTTTATGATAACATAAACAATAATAAACAAAAAATACTATAGAACACTTAAATTAAAGAAAAAAATATTTTATTTTCTTATCACTGTTATAAATCTGTATTTTATGAATTATTTAATTGAACTACGTAGCGAATGCGGTACCTACAGAATATCTTAGCAAAAGTAAGTAAGTATAACGAGAATTTTTCGCTGGAATATAACAATCTAATTAGCTCCAATCTCGTTGTATCGATATGTCGGTATTGAACAATCTCGCATCATTTTCTAGTCACGCGTGCAGCGTGATAAGAGGTGCAGGATCCGCGGGATTTGCGGGACTGCAGTAAGCAAGTATGGAGGCGAACTTTCTCGAACACGATAGCTCGGGAAATTAAAATTGATTTTAGGTTATTTTCATGAATTCCTTGTTTTATTTTATTCATCTTATATAAGACCATTTTTTTAAGGCCGTCGTGGCGCAGTGGCACAAGCGTCCCACTGTAAACGTGAGTATTGTGGGTTCCATTCCCACTTTCACAGTCCCTCGAATGAAATATTAAATACTTTCATTTTATCGTTCTGCTAATAGTGCAAAACGCGGCGTTTAAATAGTGCAAAAGTGGGGAATGGAAGTGCCTTAATACTATGTTCCCAGGTTTCCTCTGTCTAAGGTAAAAAAAGAAATGTTTTATAACTATGTATATTGTCTATAAGCAGGATCTCGTAAATACCGAGATTGAATAGGCTGCGGGATTGGAAGCACTAAATCAAAGGTGGAACAATATGAAATTTACCAGACTTTACCATAACTGAAAAAAAAAACGCTTTCATTTAAAAGGCAGAATAAATTTTAGACAATTAAATAATGTCATATTTTAACTTTGTTAATTGAATGTTTAAATCTGTTGTTTTAAATATATAAATTGTTCTCACTTTTTTTTTAACTACAACAATTTTTAATTATTTTTAAGCAAATCCGTAACGAAATGGGTTATTAAAAGAACGTGAAAATAACCAGATACAAAGTGAATTACCTGACTCATCTATCGTTATGAGACCATTAAATCATATCTATTTAAATCTTACAGCTGTTTATAAAGGAAACTGTGTTTTATAGAGTTTACGTTTGCGGTTTAGTTAGTGTTAATGACGGTTTTTTTTTGAAGTAACCGAACACATGTTCTGTGAGATTTTTTTTAATAAAAAGGCAAGTTAGTTTGCTATAGCTAAAAGCAAACTAAAAACTAGCTTCATGCTGTATACCTAGTGGGGTAATCAGAGAGAACGGAGCGCTAAACACTACGGTCTCCGCTTCGGGGTATCATCATCCCTTTTTACGTGACCTTCCTCCATTATCTTTGATACTGTGTTTTCGACTGAGGTCTCCCAATACCTTTCTTACCGCTCACTTTTCCGTCACAAATCTTTTATGCCATTCTTTCATCACTCAGTCGTTCGACGTGACGTTTACTTTTCATCTTTATATTACACAGATATTTTTTTGCGAATTGAAATTTGGCTCTGGAATCCATTTATATTTCATATTTCAACTTTAATCATTCTTTGGCAACCAAACTTCAAAGAAATAAGCTTTAATAAATACCTACATTTAATAAGGACACTTCTAGTTATTAGTATAATCCAAGAAGATCTTCTTACTGTTGGTTAAAAAGAATCTAAGAGATCAGATTCTTATTCAAATGTATTGGTTATTTTTTTTTTTCATATAAAATCTATAGTTTAAAACTATTCAATCAAATAAATATATAATATATTATCTTCAGCTTCACGCTGTATCCCGCATATAGCAGGGTACACAGAGGGAACCTAGGTGTTTTTTTTTTCGAACCTTTGCATGTTAAGTGATGGAACTGACCGATTCGCTTTGCTTTGTTACCTGAGAAGAAAAGGCCAGTCGTGGCGCAGCGGCACAAAGTGTAACTATAAACGCGACTGGTTGTGGGTTCGTTCGTGGAAATGAAATATATATTTAAATTTATATTTTAATTTCCTCGCTCTGGTGTCGAGGCCAAACGCGGCATTGAGTTCCGCTACTCAACAGAAATTGACAGAAAGTGGGAAAGTGGTGTTTAAACTTTAGATTTCCCCGCATACCCTGCTGTTTGCGAGATATAGAGTGAAGCTGATATAATGAAAATATTAATAATGTGAGCGTACTCGTGTAAAAGAGGGGAGATTTTGGTGGAAAATAACTATAAAAGCAGTGGAATCGTGTTAAAGGGCACAGGGGCACTTGCTTGTAGCTTGCTAGTGTGAAGTATTGTTATTAGGTGATACATATCACTTATTGCAATTACATAGTATCTCTTTAAATATCAAACTAGTTTAGAATCATATAGACGATGTGTGTTTTTATTGTTTTTTTAAAAATCGTTAACCACTTCCGATTTCTAACAATAAATAATAATTCGTTTTTCCGAAGTAGGAATCGAAGCCATGACCGTCGCGCTTACAGTCACATAGTCGCGTTTACACCATCTTATTATAATATTCAGAATAAATAAATAATCATCTTTTGCAACACTATATTGGAATTTATTTACAATCGTTTCTATACTTGTACTTCCGCTCACTGTTACATTTCTTATGTTTTGTTTAATATAACGTGAACTCAGAAATGTCTATTCAAAAATTAACAACCAGCCCCGGGAGGCTTCAGTCGTTCGTTAAAATGTTTGGTCCAATTTTTTGAAAATTATTCGAGAATTATTTAATTTCGTTCCGCGTTTTATTTCTTATTATTCATGCTTATTAGAAGGTATATCTACCAGATATACCTTACATATATGTATTTTTTTTCCTTATTTTCATAATAATTTATAAAAAGCAAATACAGAATCAAAAAAGGCCGGTCGTGGGGCAGTGGCACAGGGTGTGACTGTAAAAATCGACTGGTTGTGGGTTCGATCCCCACTCGAGGAGATGAAATATTTACTTAAATTTATATTTCCATTTCTTCGCTCTGGTTTCGAGTCAAAAGCGCGGCGTTGAGTTCTGCCACTCAACACGCAATGCCTCCAAAGTTCGGCAGAAAGTGGGGAACGGAGTGTTAAGCTTAATACTAAGTTACCTCTGCCTACCCTGCTGTGTGCGGGATACAGCGTGAAGCTAATTTAATTTAATTTATTTTTTTTAAATACAGTATCAATGAGAGAATATTACAAATTATTAAAAAAAATTACACAATCTAAGCTAAAAACATAACATAATAACATTATTAAAAACATACATAATATTATAAAAATGAATATTTTATATTTTCTGTCTAATATGTGGCCTATTACTCAAAGAAATAATAAAAATAATATATCATAATAAGACTGTTTGGCAAGATGCCAGCATTGATCCAGACGGAACAGTGAGTTAGTCAGAATACGAAGAGTCTCTCAACCAAATAATATGCCGTAAGGTTATTGTTCACTTCAATGAGAGTGAATGAGCCTATAAATCACACTAATCTCATAAACTAATAAATATTTTAATTTTGGCGTAATAAAAGCTGTCTGGAATGAATACTGTTTCTCTTTGAAAACACATAAACACTACAAGTCATAAAAAATCGGTCAAGTGCGTGTCGGACTCGGACACCGAGGGTTCCGTACTATTTCCAGGATTTCAGATGTACGAGAAGTACAATTTATAAGATTTATCTAGAATTAGATAAAAAGAATTAAATTCTTTTTATCTAATTCTAGATAAATCTTAGAATTATACTTACGTTATTATATTCATGCATATATTTTCTATATTTACACAATATCTCTTTAAGGAGTGATCCTATATTGTTATATATATCCCACCCAAAACAAAAATGTGAAAGGCTGCCAAGTTCGATAATATGGGAATGCTACCTGGCACCTATAAAAGAAGTGAGATCTGAATAACTACCAAGTTCCATACACATACCTCAGTTAAAAATAGTTACAGGAATGCACACTTGATTTTCCGCAGTTTGGAAAGTAGATTCTGAATAAATATCATATTAAATGACTAAAATTCTAATACTTACAGGAATACAAACCTGTTTTTCCAGCAGTTTCCTGATAACATTTTTTATTACTTTTCTGTACTTTTTAATGATGTTACTTGGCAAGTTTTCACACACCTTGTTTTAAACCTACTAAACGCAATGAGTCAAGCATATAATATAATTAATATAATATAATATAATATAATATATGTATAATTTTCTTATAATAGGGCAAGTTTTAATAGAAAATAAATACATGTAGGTACCAACTTAAATAAGTACTTACTTATTATGTATTCATTTTCGCTCCATACTTATAGTGGATCAAAGTTACACATTCGCTATTTTCGAAAGTGACTCACACTTGGCCGTTTTCAGATTTTTACTTTACTTTGACTAAAATTTATGAAATGTACACTCTTGGAAACATTAACGCCTAACGATCCCCAATCATCAGTTTTAATAGAAAATAAATACATGTAGGTACCAACTTAAATAAGTACTTACTTATTATGTATTCATTTTCGCTCCATACTTATAGTGGATCAAAGTTACACATTCGTTATTTTCGAAAGTGACTCACACTTGGCCGTTTTCAGATTTTTACTTTACTTTGACTAAAATTTATGAAATGTACACTCTTGGAAACATTAACGCCTAACGATCCCCAATCAAAAATGATACAAGATCAACGTTTTTTTTCTCCATGCAGGAACATCATGTAACAAATCTCATCTGCTGTAAACAATAGTAGCTGATTCAAATCTAACTTCAAATATCGGCAAATCGGTAGGGGAAGAGTTGCATAAAACATTCAAAAAGAAATATTGTTATTTAAAAAAATATATCTATAAGAGATGGTTTCCTATGTTTTTCGTGGGCAAGTCCAAGCGGCAACGCCATTATAGTTCAGCTAAAACTAGCGCGAGTACAAATTAAAAGGGATCGTTATCGTTATTTTCTTCATTTATGACTAGTTTATTGAGTGTAATTTGTAAAATAAATAAATCAAAATAAATCAGCTTCACGCTGTATCCCGCACACATCAGGGTAAGCAGAGGGAACCTAATGTTAAGACACTCCGTTTCCCACTTTCTGCCGAATTCTGGAGACATTGCGTGTTAAGTGTAATTTGTAATTATTATATGATTTACTAACCTATTTTCAATATTTAAAATCGAATTTTGATACAAAGATTTTAAATTTTGATACAAAAATAGATATAGCGGAAAGGAGATTTGTTTTGTTCATATTTTGTTTTAAATCATTTTGACAGATCGTATTTAACATAACTTATCGTCTGCTCAGATAGAATATTCTGTATGTGATATTTTGTAGACAGTAGCTGATATTTTATATAACTGTAAATATTACTACATACAATGAGTGCAAATTTCAAACGATAATATTTTTGGCAATGCGCCTTTTAAAATCAGTCCTACGTTTAGTACCATAAACATAAGCCTTTTTTTATTTATTTTTTAACTTATTGGGAATCGATTTTGGAAGGCTTGATCGTAGCGGTCCCTGTCAATCTTAACTACGACTTTGATCACGAGCACCATACGGGCGCACGATGTTAGGGTTAGGGTGGTCTGCACTAGAGCGTCCCTGTTGATGTGATAAGGAAACTGCGAGACGCGGAGGACAGAGCTACAATTAGCTTTTAGAAATATAACAGAGAAAAATAAGATATTAATGCATTTATTTATTACATGATGTGAAGGATGATAGAGATCTAAATGTCTCTATCATCTCTATATCATTCTTTTTTTTTATATTCAGGATTTCCCGCACATAGCAGGGCAGGCAGAAGAGGAGAAATGTGGGAGCCTAATGTCACTCCGTTCCCTTTAAGGCACTTCCGTTCCTCACCTTTCGCCGATTTCTGGAGGCATTGTGTGTTGAGTGGCGAACCTTAGCGCCACAATATATTAGAGAAAAATACTGAAGTATTGAATTAAAAATATATATGTGTAAAAAGTACATTAAATGTATAAAGGTGTAAAGGCATTAAATAATACACCTATTTTTAATTTGAATTAATTTATTAAGTTAAGCTTTTACATACAGGTAGTTTTTAAATATATTTGATAAATATACTATTCCAAAATGTAAGATCCTACGTTTCTTAACGTAGGATCTTAATTTTGGAATAGTAATTTTGCTCCTCTTGGAGCAAAATTTATTTATATAAAAAGAAATAGCAATAAATTATAAATAATATAGTAACAAAACGCCAAAAGAGTTAAATAAATTTTTACAGTGTTAATATATTTTCTTATAAAAATAAATAAAAAATCCCAATTGCTTGTTAAAAATAATTTTATAATAGTATCTTTACAGCACAGATATTTGTGAAACGTATTTTATCTATATAACGTATATTTTATATCTTTTTATTATAATTTAAATATTTTCCAGTTATGACATTAAATAATTTAAAATAGTAGTATATATTTTTTTAGGTTCCTGCATATAGCACGGTAAGCAGAGATAATCTGGTGTTATAACTCTCCGTTCTCCACTTTCTGTCTAATTTACGAGGCATTTCGTGTTAAAACGTGGAATTTAAGGCCGCACCTTGTCTTATAATAATTCATTCCTCTGAGTGGGAACCGAACCTTCAACTGTCGCGTTACAGTAACCAGCTAGTGCCCCTGCACCACGATTGCCCTCTTTAATTTAAATTTCTAAATACAATTGAAAACTACTAATTTAATATTTCCTATATATATCATTTTATAATGTTTATAATATATTACGTTTAACAATAAATAATACTTTCAATTTCTAAAAACACTATTCGCTATTCGCTATATCATATACAGTATAATATTTTAAATTGTTATATTAAATATTATTTAAGATATTATGCAATTTTGGAATCAAAATTATTAGATTACACACACACATATATATATATATATATATATATATATATATATATATATATATATATATATATATATATATATATATAAACATATATAGCTAGATGTGACATTTGATTATGATTTCGAAGTGCATTTTAGTGTTTACTTAGAAGCCTCTGACTTCGGAGTCAAAGCTCGCTCCGAGTTTGGTGAACTTCCGCCCGATGTACTTTGGGGGCTCCTATCACTTACCTGAAAATTAAATATTTATTAACTTTTGTAGTATGCGTATATACATATATTTTTAATACTGATCTAATAATTTCCATAATGAAATAACTTTTCAAATTATTTGTATATTTTATTAGATGATATTGTAAAACTTAAAAATAAGTAGGCCGAGGGATTAATAATAATTTCTCAGCTGTGATAATTATTAATAATTTAATGAATAATAATAATTTTCTTATATGTTATTAAGTAAAAAAAATATGTTATGAATATTTTAATATATCCTAGGACATCATTACGAAAACCGATTTTTCAATAAAATGCAATAGTATTATATATTTTTTTAGCTTCACGCTGTATCCACATATACCAGGGTAAACAAAGGAAACCAGGGAGTATAGTGCTAAGACAATTCGTTCCCATTAAGAAACTTCCGTTCCTTAGTTTCCGCCGAATTCTGGAAGCATTGCGTGTTGAGTGACGGACCTCAGAGCGAAGAAATTAAAATGTTAAATATTTCACATCCTCGTGTGAGAATCGAACCCACAACCTGTCGAGTTTATACGTTTTATGAGGTCACCTATGAGAAGATTGAAAATGAATCACCTGTAGTCCAGTGTGCAGCATATTAGCAATAGTCTCAACGTCAAGAGTCGAATCTTGAGCTGATATTTTCTTAATGGCGGACGACACAATGCATATGTCACCTCGTAGCTCGCGCACTAAAGCAGTTATTTTTTGGGCATTACTTAGTACCTCCACACTTTGAGTGTATGGATTGTAACGCACTCCAAATGGACGTTGGATGCTGTCTGCGAAGGCTCTAAAAAAATTACAAAAAAATAATAATTTATATTAGGCTCATACGTTTTTAGTTTCTAGGAAAGCATATCATATTAGGAATGTTTTTCGTTTCTGAAACTCTGTAATGGAAACATTGACCATCCGCGAAAGTTAGATCGATGTCAGTTTTGTCTCTAATCAATCTTATATATTTATACCATGTTACATAAAATGTATGAAACTGAATAATATATAACATATTAAAAACTAAAACCCAAAATTAGTAGTTAAAACACTATAACTATACTAAACAAATATTAGAAAACGAACGCAATTACGATTATAAAAACAATAAAATCTAATAAACAAGCGGGCGATGTCGAATCATTACAATATTTATTTAAATCATAACCACAAAATAAGCCGTGGCGCAAATTTATATTTCCATTTCTTCGCTCTGGTGTCGAGGCTAAGCGCAGCGTTGAATTCTGCCACTCAACACGCAATGCCTCCAGAATTCGGCAGAAAGTGGGGAACGGAGTGTCTTAACACTAGGTTCCCTCTGCCTACCCTAGGCAACCTAGTGTGCGCTAGCTGTGCGCGGGATACAGCGTGAAGCTGATTTTTTTTTTGATAACCATAAATTAAATAATGAATAACAAAATGAGCATATTACTTTAATATCCTTAAACTTCAAAAGCATTAAATATCAAAATAACTGACCTCATTTTCTCCTTGGCCTCTTCAAATGAATCGGTATAATAATATGCGTTTTGATAAGATGTAATTATACATTCTTCATTTACAGTGACTTCTGGGTCGAATCTCTTTATTTTGTCGGGTGAAGCCAGTGCGTGCTTTAGTTCGGCCACGGATGAGAGCAAGCCGGCGCCGTAAACACGGAAAGATCCATCTTCTTCACGACACAGCCCGAATTCAACAGTGAAGAAATACAACTAAGGGAGATTTTGCTATTAATGTAAACATATATTATTTTTAACATTTTTAAAGTGTTGTTTTACATTTACGAAAGAAAAATACTTTTATGGAAGTTGTATAAAAATTTAATGTAGTAGGAGTGGATCCCGCTTCTCTGGGACAATTTCCAAGAGGCGCGGGTTCGAATTCCGCCATTATAATAAGAATAATATATATTTTTTTTAATAATTTCAATAAAAAAATAATATTAATGTATTAATGATGTGTACTATTATAGTTTTCCATTAATATTTTAATATATATCTAAAGTGAACTTAAGACACTTGAAATTTATTTGAAAAATCATTTATAATATTATCAAGTGCGTTTTATTAGTAGATAATTTAGTTATACCATCTATTAAACATAATTTTAATGTAATTTTTCATAAAAAAATATGTATAATGTATATAACAAACCAGACCGCCATATCGTATTTTTGATGTTATCGTAAAAGCCTACAGAGTAGGCTTCAACAACAAAAGTAAATCACAAATTAAGGTCACTTAGCTAAATGCCCATATAGTGAGGTCAATGGCGCGTGCAATTATAAACGCGCCAGGTGTGGGTTCGATTCGCATTCGAGGATTCTGGTAACGAGGGAAAGTTTCGCCACTCAACACACAATTCTTCCAGAATTCGACGGAAAATGGGATACGGAAGTGTTTTAATGTGATCGGAGTGTCTTAACAGTAGGTTCCCAAGTTCCCCATGCCTAACCTGCTGTACGCTGTGTGAAATTAAATGTCCATATAAATAGCTGTAGTACTGAGCTGTTTGATAATGAAATGTGGTTTTGTGGTTGTTAGCAGAATGCAGGATGGCCTACTAGTATGGCGTTGATGGCTTTGTATTTAATGCAAATAGAAGCATCTCTTTGATTTCATATTTATTTTATTTTTTCAGCCTCACTATGGTGGCATTACATTGCGATTTTCCTTAACACCAATGGGAAGAAAAAAAATTAAGATTTTATTTCATCGAGTAGAAATCGAACCCATAATCTGTCACGTTTACAGTCACACGCTTGGACCCCTGCGCCACGACTTTCATTGAAACATAACAAAAAAATCCCATAACAAAAGTATGTAGGAATATCCCCTCATAAAATTGTTTTGAGCAATCATCAGTTAGAAATTGATATAAGTGACTTTACCATTTTTATTTAGATACACTCGTCGTAGCTATCAATATATTATATGCCGTTTTCAAAATTATGGAATGCAAAAATCTAAAATTAATGAATTGACAATATGACGCTGTTTCAACAAATTAATGGGAAATATTATGATAAAAATAAATAAATAAAAATAAATAAAAAGAAATATTCAAATATTATGTTACATTTTGACATATTATTTTGACATATATTCAAATATTATGTTACATTTTGATATATCGTGGTAGTTTTTCGAACTTTAAAAAAATCCTTTACTTTTCAAGTTTACAATTATTTCAAAGTCTAAAAGAAACATCAGTTAATATGAAACATTATTCATGTTTAAAAATCTTAGCCAATAGCGTAATAATATATCAAAAAGAAAAAAGGAAGCTGAGTTTTCTAATCTATTAAATAATATTTAAACTTATAAGAATTAAAAACACGCCTGAAATGTTTGACTTGTGAATTCACGAGCTGACCTAAAAATGTTCCATGTTTGATGTATACTTTGGATAATGTTTCACAAATATTGAGAGTAAATTTAAATACTGTGTTATCTTAAAGTTGTTAGTATAGAATTATATATATAAAATAAATATTGCATTTTTTTAAAGCTTTTTTAGAAAAACATCACAAAAATGCTTTTAGTTTACACAACGATCTTAGTGACTAATCACTACATGTTCTCTTTAATTAGAAAGATATGTTATAGGCGAAAATAAGGAAGGAAAATATATTATATTTTGCGCAGAGTTGTACATATTTTGCATAGTAAAAAAAAACATAATAATAAAAAAAAACAAGAAAAATTATTAAATTGGTTGAGTTTAAATCTTCATTGGAAATAATGTTACTAGACGACTGTAGTGAAAAATCACTCAAATTTAATTACACCCTCGGTAGCACTTTATGCTTGTTTTATTTGATTATAAAGTACCATAAACAACTAGACCATTAATTTTAAACAGTATAGTCTGTGACGAAACCTCTTAAGTATCATATAAAGAACAAAGGAACTATATATTTTAATAGTGGGACACGTGAATGAACGCTATAGTTGTGAGTACGAATACTCGAGACATTATTTATATGCCTGATTTTGGCATATATATTTGTTATTATTTGGACAAAATATGACATTAGGTTTCACTTCTACAAAAAATCTGTCGTTGTTTCATATGTTCTCATGTTTTTTGTGTTTTGTAAGCATAATATTAAAACAATACGAATTAAGCAAAGACGGGCGGAGCCACGGGCGGGTTGCTCATCTATATATATAATAAAATTATATCTGATCGCTGTTTGTACATCAAAGGTATAGGAGAAAAACGACAGAAACTCCATTTAAATTGGTTATAATTTAAATTTAGTTATCACTATTTTGGCAAACTTTCCTTAATGTTTAGTTTTTATTTTATTTTAATTGGTTAATAATTTAAAATAACATTGCTATAAAATAAATGTTTTATTGAACCAGTTGAACCCTTAATTATTAATAGTCTTTAAAATTATAATGCTATTAGAATACGAAAGATTTGTAAATAAATGATCGTGTGGTTCAAGTGAGCAACGCCGGGAGCAGGTCACAAGTATAGAAATAAAATATTACACTATTCTCATGCCAGATTTAGAAGTTGAAAAATGATTCTTACCGTCGCCAGTTTATCAATGTCTTCATCTGACGCCCCAAGTGAAGCCAAGCCAAGTTCCTGAGAAAACTGCGCAAAACTAGGATTTGCTAGGAGCGGCATGTGTCCGAGCAACTCGTGACAGCAGTCACTGTGAATATCATATATTTATAGAGTAATATTTTTTATTGTAAAAATATTTATTTATATTAATATTATGTAAACGTATTAGGATATATTGTTTTATTGTTTTTTTAGAAATATTTTTGGTTATGACTATCGAATACTTTAATTTGTTAAGAAAATCACAAATCATTAGGAGTAGGTATATATTAAACATACATATATGTATGAGTTTGTTTCGTATATTTAATGAGTAACCCGCCCGCGGCTACGTCCGCTGATATAATCAGAAAAAAAGAGCATATTTTATTGTTTATGGAATTTCAAAACCATTTTATTTTACCTATATATAATATTTAATTTAAAAAATAATTGATTATATAACATTATAGGCGTTATTGTTAAAAAATCACTATTGAATATGTTAAACAAGTATTAAAAACCCATGTCTATGATTTTTTTTGTCTCAGCTGATAATTTTTTTATAACTATATGAAAGAAAAATACTTACGGTTCTGGAGTATAAAAAGGATCAGAAGAGTGACGAATGTACTGCGTACAATGAAACACTCTAAAGGCGAGGCCAGATAAGAAATCTCTAGGGGAAAGGTATCCAGCCACGGGACGAAGTTGAAATCCAGTTTTACGCTTCAGAAAAGCGCTCACGTCCTCCAACTTAAATGAAAGAAATTGATTTAATATCTGTGTGAAAATGTTTATTTACTTAATCTACATTTTTTCTTCAATTACCTATGGCAACTTATTAGTACGATACTTCAAGGTAATATTTTTTAAATTGGGGAATGAGTATCTTAACATTCGGTTCCCTCTGCCTATCATGCGTATGCGTCAAAAACCATTTCAAAAGTTTCACATTTGGACACAGACAGACAAATTAATTAAAGGCAAAATTAATGATATACGCTATAATACCTATTAGTAGATACTAATGCCATCTAGCGTCGTCACTGTTGCAAGAAGAGGTGCCATCTAGAGTTACAGTACAAAACTTCAAATATCAAACGGAAGGAACATTTTTGTGAGCAGATATTTCAAGTAAGATGGCGCGTTTATATATTTATACTCCTGTATGTTTATAAATAGATTAAATTAAGTGACTGATGTAAAATAATAACTACATATTAATAATATTCACTATAATTTAGTTATAATAAAGTATAATGTATTTTTTCTTTGATATTGAATATGTTGAAATATAATATCATAAAAATTTCATACACATTATAATCGTAGCAATTCGAATGAGCAATAAAAATGACACTTTTAGTAAGTAAATATTTCATTTCCTCGAGTGGGGATCGAACGCACAATCAGTCGCGTTCACAATCACAATTTTTTAAAGAAAATTTTTGGTTTCTTTGAGTGATTGAATTTATTATTTAATAATAATACGTACCTGAGGTAAGTTGTCTTCTCTATAACCACAATATTTAACAAGTTGAGGCCAATTTTCGAGATATTCGTTACAAGCGTGCTGCTGGTACAGCTTAAAAAGCTCCCGAAAAATAACTCCCCTGTAATAAATTTAATGTAACTGATATATTTTTTTTTACTTTTTATTATTTACCAGCAGACCAGCACTATCTGGACATACTCAGAAGCTTGACTACACGGAATTGATGATATTAAAGTGAATATGTGACGAAACACTAGGAACTATGCTGGAAAGAAGTGCATTGCTATGAATGAATCCAAAGAACGATAGTAGGATGTCATGATGCAGAACAACTAAGTACGATTTGAAATTCTATTATTGTATTTCTAATATACCCTGGCAACAAGCACCAAGAAAATCTAAGCCTCTAACATGATCCCTACAAATATCAATTCACTATCTCGTTATTTAGGCTCTCTACGTAATACTGAAAATTTGATCGGAAAGGTGAATGGAACTGTGAAACCTCAGCGGGCAGTAGTAATAATAAAAATTATTTAAAAAATATCTTTTATAACACATCTTTTTAATTTAGATCACAGAAAGATGCTTTTGTTATCACAAATTATTTTTTGTTTAATAAATATTGAGTTTCAGTTATATTGCCCAAAACAGCGTTGTGTCCAAGATTATTTTTCTTTTTTTTACTGATTTTGACTTATTTTCTTATTTTATACAGCATTAATAGCATTAATATGTAACGCTGCTATCGGTACAAGGAAACTAAACTGGTTGCCAAAAAAATGTGTAAATCGGTTTACTTTACCATATTATATGTATATACACCATATATATGTACGAGTATATACACGCACACAAATGCAAAGCTCAGCTTCATCCTTGCGAACTATAATTATGTAGTTTGCATGACTTTTTATTAATCTTATATTATATTTAACAGGACAAAAAAAAATATTTATGACGAATTTTCTTCAAATATAAAATCGAAGTAATTTGAATAGAATTAATGTCTGATAATACTCAGTAAAGGCATAATATGTACTAAGTTATTAATGTAAACACTTATTCTACACTGAAAGTCCTTTCAAAATAGATTTAAGATAAACTTGGAATAGCAACTTAATTCTATAGCAAATATCAAAGTTTATATAACGTAGGATATTGCAGTAACTTAGACGCATGCACAGTTTAATTTAGTTTCAAAGCGACAGGTCCGTGTAAACTTGTTAGTCTATACATATAGTGTATCTAACGTAATGGATCCACGTGAGATCCTATGGTCTATTAAAACAATTTGGTTATTTAATATTTAAGCAAACTTGAATGGTTAAATTATATATGTATGCTGGCTTGTATTAGGTACTCGAAAATATTTTCATATTTTTTGGTATGCTTAAATAGTTAAAATATTTCTTTATATATTCCAATGTTATTTAATATCGTGATATCACATTATTATAATGAATTTGAACTATTATTTTTAAACGCCTGGTTTCACAAAAAAATACATATAGAAAACTTATTTAATTTATTTTTCACATCCATTATAAAAATTCGACCCGTTCTTGTAAGTAAACAAACATAAATATTTACATATATTTTGAATTGAATGTCTCAATGATGATGTTGGACTTAGCATCATAAATAAATAAAAGATATCACGCTATTATTCACATAGAAGAGAAAATAGTGTTAAGTCATTCAGTTCTGTACTTATCGCCAGAATTCTCTGATTGGTGAAATGTAACACTTTGTTCATCTTGCCAGAACGGGAAACTAGGTTACTGCACAAAAAAACAACCTAAAGCAATAGCTAAACAAGGTTTTTTTTTAATTAAACTTTTTAGAAGTATTTGAATAATACAATTAACTCTTTTGATTCAGTTTGTTTACATTGTTTTACGAAGTATTAAAAAGAAACCTTTAACGAATTTTGTTATATATTAGTAAAAGTGTCTAATAATGGCATTTAAATGTACTAGTTGGGTTCGTTTTTTTAATTAACTAATTAAAAAAACTGACTCTGACTGACTGAAAAACTGACTGTAATTTTTTTTTAAGTCAAGCCTTATGTTTTTTCAAAACTATTATAGTTTACAAAAATGCATGTATTTTTTTTTAATTTTTGATACTAGTATAGTATGATCTATTTACTGCTTAAATTAGCTATTATTAGAGTCCTTTCTCTCCCTTCCACCTTTAAATCTTAACCTACTATACAAACCTAAGAACCATCAAAATAAGTCAAAATAAAGAAAGCAAATTAGTAATGAGCATTTATATTATCTTAGAGTATGGAGTATATTCATAATACTTGATCGCATTAGTGATAAATAAGATAATCGCAAGGCACAAATCTTTTTGATTTAGCGTCAATGGCTTATAAGGCAACAAAAAAAAAATTAAATGGTATTTTTATTGAAAATCCATGTATGCTTACTCATGCAATCAAATCTCTTAAATGTAATATATTTTAAAAAGTAAGTCACATCATATCATTCAAAGTAAAAAATAATAATTAATAATAAGAAACAATATAATAGAGCTCATGCAAATTATAATGTATATAATTATGACAATAAAACATACATTAAAGTTCTTATGCTTCCGACGGTCAAAATATTCGCACCGTTTTATTGAATCAATTGAAATGATAATAGAAATTTATATTCTAAATTTTTGCAAAAAGATATTTTATTTATCAGCTTCACGCTGTTTCCCGCACACAGCAGGGTAGGCAGAGGGAACCTAGTATTAAGACACTCCGTTCCCCACTTTCTGCCGAATTCTAGAGGCATTGCGTGTTGAGTGGCAGGACCCAACGCCGCGCTTAGCCTCGACACCAGAACGAAGAAATGGAAATATAAATTTAAGTAAGTATTTCATCTCCTCGAGTGGGGTACGAACCCACAACCAGTCGGTTTTACAGTCACACTTCGTGCCGCTGCGCCACGATTGGCCTCAAAAAGATATAGTACTAAAATTAGTTTATTTTATATAACGTTTGGTTAATGTTTAAGAAAAGAAAAATATATTTCGCATTGACAATAGAAATTAATTACTTACCAAGTTTTTATTTCGACATCAGTATACTGCACCTTTGGAATGGGTTGTCCGCTATAAAAAAAACACAATAATTTTGGAGGTTAATTCTATTTGAAATATCTAAAGAAATTGAAACATCTAATATACATATTTATTTTATTTATCTATGATTGTACTCATGGTGTATTCACTTTTAAGGATATTAATATATTAAAAATATATATTAATATGTTAAAAATTATAACGTGAATGCTTCATAGTCAATACTTACTATTTATAGCTATTAGCAATAGCAGCAAATTGTTCCCGTCGCTTACGGTAAACAGGATCTTTGAATCCAGGATGATCAGCGTCCAATTCTGAGCCATACATGAGAACATTCTGTGCCCTATCCAAGTCAGAAATCTTTCGGGGAAACCACGACATTTCACCAAAATCTAAAATTATTTTCAACTATTAAAAAATAAAAATACAATAGTGAAAAACAAAATTGATAAAATTTCTACGTTCACCGAAACATGTTCCATTGCTAGCAAAGCCATTTTACATAATGAAACGTGATTCTATTTGTTTTAAACCACACATATTTAATTTCTTTAGTAATCATAGTTCAATAAAAGAAAATTGGAAGGTAATGTTAATTCAAATTAACTAATGACTTATGTTGGTGTCGGTAATGATTGCTTGGTTTGGTGTTCCCCAGTTATCCCATTATGAGTAAGGTAACTCATCGAACCTGTCCTGTAATTAGTTAAATCATCTAATTCGGATAAATTTTGAATGGTTACTTATAATTAAATAGTTACATAGATACTTCTGATCAAAGAAATATTTATACATTGATAGACAGGTCCATTTGTATTCCATGTCCATTTGTCCATTTTTGTATATTCTCAAAAGTATTTAATTACTTTGATATTCTAGAAATATAAATTTACAGTACCAAAACTAGCAGCGGCAGATAATGGCGTTGGTGGTGGAAACTCTTCCCCGCTTTGAGAGGAGACTACTTCAAAATCTTGTACTTCACGCTTTAGCATCCTTTTCAGCTGTTCCATTCTCCGCGGATCACATTCCACGTCTACCAAGATATCAGACTAGAACACATTACAAATATTTTAATTTCTATGTATAGGTTTGAACTGAACATCGCTGAAACTAAACATCGCTGAAGTTCTATCATTTCTTATTAAACTCAACTCACAGCAGATATTTCCATAGCTGATTTTCGAGATTCAATATGTATGACGTTTATGCCAAGATCCTGAAACACCGACAGCACCTTGACAAGACCTCCTACTTGGTTTTTAACTGTAAAAATCACTGAGATTCTTTCCCCTTCCTGAGCTTGTTGTTGAGCGGCATGAAGTTCTCCCAATTTCGGATGATGAGGAGCCTCATTTTTGACTTGCCAATCCGATCCATTTCTGTACAACCATAAGCCAAGAAGTCCTTTGCCTGAACCACTCATCTTAAGATAGGAATTGTTTTTATTATATTTATAACACCAGGGTACTGCCAGTTGCAATGTCTAAGGTTGACTGCGACTTGTTCGCTACGTATCCCGCTTTATAAGGAGAAGAGGCGCGGGAGATCGCTGGAGGGTGGGTTTATTTGATTGGCTGAATCAAGTGTTCAGTGTAACTTGGATCTTTTATTCCGTTAAGTCACGGACACACTTCGCGTCATTGCTTGAACTTTTATAATTTTGTTAATTACAATAACAGTAGAATTAAAATATTTATAAAATAATTTGATATATTAATAACAAAAACAAAATAGACATAATTATTCTTTAGCTACTATATGTTTTACGTAACACACACGTTTGCTTTATCTTATTATTATTTTTTTATAAATTACCCTTACCCACTATGCTTGTATAACTTAAGAATCAATAGTGGTAAGATGATCCCGATTTTTATTTTACCTCGGAACGAAATAGATACTAATTGAAATACTTTTGTGAAGATTAGAATTTCTAAGATTCATTGAAAACATCTACTTTTACAGAAATTACAGTACAGAAATTACCAAAACTATTTTAATGTTATTTTAACATAAAACATGTATAGATTACAGTAAGTAATATATAGTATAGTATATTTATTTATTTTCGAAATTGTGAGAATCCATATAAGATTTTATTCTGATTGGTGCATAGCTATACATATGAAACCCACCCACCTCAGAGTGACGGGTGTTCAACGCTTAAGTCGCTGTATTTATTACCATTGTTTAGCGAAAAGAGCATCCGTATCATTCGTTATCGGACCAGCTACTTACTTTTACTTTTATGTCTACTAAAATATTTTTTCTCATCAATATTAGTTATATTTTGTGTTGTTTTCTATTTATTTATTTATTGTTATAATAATAGATACGTAAAAGTAGATGTTTCAGTATTTTTTTTTTATATTTTATCTAGAGGGTTAATTATTGAAAAAGCTTCACGTGTTTATTATGTTGTTAATGTACGAAGTTAAGATTATTTATTTTAAAAAAATATGTTGATTGAATTAGGAAAATTTCAATAAAACATATTGGAATTATATTATTTATAATTTTAATAACAAAATTAATATAAAGTTTTCACTGTAATAAGTATAGTTAAATAATTTTAAAATCATATAATGAATTAAATTTCATATATTTTTGAAATATTAGCGTGTAAGAATTATTTTTTGAATTTCACTGTAAACACTGTAACAGGTGCGTATATTAAATATATAAAAAAACATTTTTTTGAATAATGGTTCTGGAGTTTTTAACCATCTCAAGCAATCTTCGTCCTCGTCCTCATTATGTCCAACAATATTATCATCCATAGTGGATTTAAGTTTTAGTAATCACTAAGTTAATAATTTTTTTTCAGCTTTACGCTGTATCCCGCACACAGCAGGGTAGGCAGAGGGAACCTAGGGTTAAGACAATCCGTTCCCCACTTTCCACCAATTTCTGGGGCATTGCGTGTTAAGTGGCGGAACTCAACTTTCAATTTTTTTTTAATCAATTTTACACAAATGCAATATATTTAATTATTTGTGACAATGTTATCTAATCAAAAACTATTTTACTAAAATAATGTTGTATTTATTATTATATTATGAAACTGAAATAAAATAATGTTCATATTTTTGAGATAAATGTATAGTTAACAGCTTCAATGCACGTAAAAAGTTTGGAAAAACTTGTGTAGACTGAAAGACGCGGTATCCAAATGACAATTTATTTAATTTTTATTATATCTATCTTCCGGATTTTTTGTTAGAACCGAATATTACATTAGATTACCTAATTATTATTAAGATCCTTATAATATATAATACAGTATTCTCATAAACTAGGAACAAGTTAATATAACTTACTTAGTAAATCGTATGATATAAGAGTTAACGAGGCGTAAACTAGACATGTCAGTGACGTCAGACACCGGCTTTGTGAAGCTGGTATAAGACAAGATAGGGGTTAGGTACATTAGATAAGTATTAACATAAGAAATAAGGCAATATTATAATTTCATATAAGATATACTTAATATAGTTTTTTTAATATGTTTTAATATCTTCACTTGTATTTATCTATCAATTTATACTTATATTATATAATATTTCTATTCATCAAATTTCTTTTTAAATCTTGCCACTCTCTCTCTCTCTCTCTCTCTCTCTCTCTCTCTCTCTACTCTCTTAATCTACTTGTTGTCTTATGAGTTTTTCCGGATCTCAATATACTAATTCGCGTCAAAGAGAAAATCATGACAAACTGTGTTGGTCTTATAATACCGTGTATTCATCCTGAATAATCTTAAACCTTAGTTTTTTTTATAAGACATAGCTAAATTGGTTTTATTTAAAAAAAAAACTGTTATATTCCCAACATTATCTAAAGTTACTTAATAAGAGATAAATTATAATTAGCATTTACCAAGGGAATACCCTTAAAATAATATTTTTTCAGTTTTGATTTTGTCTGTGTTGCTGAGATTTAGTAGTAATAATGATAAGATAATGATTTAGTGGTAAGAATGTGCTCGTTGCTTCGTCCTGAATAAGGTATCGATATAAAAGTTTTATGAAGAATATTTAATTGATTATATTTATTAGGAACAATTGGTAGCCAGTAAAGATCTCAGCACTGCGGTCGGTTGCTTTTATTTATTTTATTTTTTTGTTGAGAATACGTTTACTTAAACAACAATAACTGTGGTTGCATCTCACTAAAAAAATGCATTGTGTAATCTCGATGCATCAAATACAGTTAAATATTAACAGGTAATTTTATATACTGTATCAATGTTTTAGCGTTAAGCAAATCTAAAAGTATGACTTCAAATGGACTTTAGTGGGTGGAGGTAAAATAATTGACTTCTTATTCTGTAATATGTAATGATTTTATATTTATAAGTTTTAATATTCGCAATAATTAATTATGAAAATGTAAATCAACCTCTTTGCTTAATAAAAAGATGTGTTTTTTTAAAGATTATAGAACTGTCACTAGAGGATATTACTAACATGACGCTTTATGTGGTCGGAAAATTCGAGATATACTTTTAGACTTGGAGCGGAAGAAGAAAGAGGTCCTCTAGAGTAACATATTGTATTAGAAATTAAGATAGACATTGTACATGCATTAACAGTATTTTACTCTGGAAGAAATATAAATTCTGTAAAAGCCTCGAGGCGTTTGATTTCTTTACAAAGATAATAACGTTATATTGTCATAGTATCTGATTTCTTTTTTTTTCAGCTTCCCGCTGTATCCCGCACACAGCAGGGTAGGCAGAAGGAACCTAGTGTTAAGACACTCCGTTCCCCACTTTCCGCCGAGTTCTGGAGGCATTGCGTATTGAGTGGCGGAACTCAATGCCGCGATTTGCCTCTATGCCAGAGCGAAGAAATGAAAATATAAATGTGAATAAATATTTCAATCCCTCGAGTGGGGATCGAACCCACAACCAGTCGATTTTACGGTCACACTTTATGCCTCTGCGCCACGTCTGGCCTCTATCTAGTAGTATCTCCCATAATCTGATTTCTAAATGAAATATTTCATATCTTTCATACAGAATGTTAAGATGTCTAACCATTTTCTTACGCTCTTCTATACTAAATTATAGAACGGGGAGTGCTCGATGCATGCATAAATCTAAAGAATTTTAAGAAAAATATAATACCATTTTTTCAGTTATGAAAGCTCCAGTTTTTTGTTGATAGGTATCTAGATTTTAGATTTTTTTTTGTAGAATAACAAGTCAAAGAAAAAAAATCTTACGCCTCTAGCAAGTCAGCATTTTTTTGCGCGTGGCCTTTGCATTAAACCTCACGTCCACTATCCGAGTTCCTTCCTAACCAAATCCGTGGTTTTACTACTGCCACCTTTGGAGGAAGTTCTAAACGAGATGCACACTCACAAGTTCCCTCTGCCTACTCTGCTATGTGCGGTATACAGTGTGAAGCTAAAAAATGTCAATTTGATCGATGAGAAAAAGCTTGGCATTAGGTCTCACCACTCAATAGCAACGCCTTTAAAATGGGCAACATGTGAATAAATTATATTTTCTAATGTTAAGTTCTGGGTCTCGTCACTAAAATCTTTATTGACTTAAATAAACATAGCATATAACAATTATAAAATAATCACTTATCTTTTTATAATATAACTAGCAGCCCCCGCGGCTTCACGCATTTGAACACTCGAATATTTTGTTTAAGTGTACTAACATACATAGCTTCACGCTGTATCACTAGCGGAGCGCCAAACACTACTTCATTCACTTGTTCTAATATCCTACTATTTACAATGATATTGTATTCTATTCTTGTATTCTATTCTTTCATAATTTCTATCAAATACCAGAACTTTTGTCATACTCGCATTCAGGCTTAGACCATTATTTTCACACCCTTCTTTCAGAGCGTTGACTAATGTCTGCAACTCGCATTCTGATGATGATGCAATGGACATCATCAGCGTACAGCAGGCAATTCACATTCAAGTCACCTAACTTCACTCCCATATCACTTTGCTTCACAAATTGAAGACAAATCAAATCAAATCAAATCAAGTTCATGCTGTACCCCACACAGCAAGGTAGGCAGAGGGAACCTAGTGTTAAGATACTCCGTTCCCTACTTCCCCCCGAGTTCTGGAGGCATTGCGTGTTAAGTGGCGGCACTCAATGCCGCGCTTTGCTTCGATATCAGAGCGAAGAAATGGAAATATAAATGTAAATAAATATTTTATTTCCTCGAGTGGGGATCGAACCCACAACCAGTCCATTTTACAATCACACTTTGTGCCCCAATATAAATTAAAGAACCAAGCTGACATGGCGCTTCCTTGTTTAACATCCGATAGATTGACAAACCAAAGCGCTATGTCGGCTGAGATCACTCAGCCTGCGTGCAAGTAAGAGAGACGTGAAGAGACTTTACAGCCTGCTGCAAGAGTCCGCTCACATTGTACCGGGGTAGTATCTCCCATAATTTCGCTTTCACAACTCTGTCGAACGCCTTTTCGATGCAATTTTTCCCGCGTAAATTCTCACATCGGAAGAATTTCAGGATAAAAAATAGCCTATATGTTGCTCCACTACGCCCTTTAACTTTCAATGTTAGTTCCATAACAATAAGTTCAGATGGTCCAGACAAACAGAAGGATGCAGTAAATAAGAATTTAGACTTGAAAAAACTTTATTTTTATTTATATAAATGTAGGTATATATAATTACAAAGAAAATATTTAAAAGAAGAAAATAATATAAGCTTTCGAAATTTTTTTAATATCATTGGTTCTTTAGACATCAGGTCAACTTACATAGGAGAATCCTAAATCTTGAAATCTATATTGCAAACATTCACCTCACTTGTCCTAAATGTCAAACGGACGAGTGATGACAAAATTCATTTCTCTCACTATTTTTACATCTGTCACTTTTGGGTAAACCTTTTGTTTAATACTATCTATTGGAAAATGCACTATAGCACTAGCAGACCGGCTACGGCTTTATCCAAAAGTTACAAAACTCATTATTTTACATTTACGGGGGCATTACAAATATAGGCCTTCAGTTTGGCCTTCTAGTTCCGAAGCTATCTTTTACATCCAAAATAAAATGATGCCGTAGTATAGCTAAATAATCAAAAATTTTATTACAATATACAAGAACAATGACGCAACGCGAGCGGTGGAGAGGGAAGCGACGCCATTTTGAGGGTATTTTGCTGCGTATTGAGATTTGAATTTTTTGGTTTTTTTTTTCTATCATTACAAAAAATATCAAGCAACAAAACATTAAATACTAAAGATTTTGCCAATTCAATAAATAAATCTATTAGAAAGTAGCAGTTTTGTCGAACAACATACTTTAATTTGATATAACTTTTTTATTGTATCAAAATAGCTTTTATGTTATAAGTTCTTTGATTTTCACGATTATTACACATTTTAAATGAAACTCTTTTAACCGGATTAATCGCGTATATTTTGATTTATACATTTTTAGAAACCCGACGTTTCGAACACTTTGCAGTAGTCCGTGGTGGATTTCTTAATTTCCTCGCGTACTGCCCTGGATTCTTGCAGAATGAGCTAACTGTATCTTGCCCTCTGGTATAGTGGGTTTGAGAGTTTGAGCTTTTATGTTGCTCCAAAAATGCCTTTATCTTAATAAGTTCTTTGATTTTCACGATTATTACACATTTTAAATGAAACTATTTTAAACGGATTAATCGCGTATATTTAGTATTTTTATACATTTTTGGAAACCCGACGTTTCGAACACTTTGC